>QZGG01002381.1:0-38940 GCA_006409495.1 Sedum album
CTAGAGATGAACGAACTAGAAGAATTGCGTTTAGAAGCTTATGACAGTCAGATTGATTATAAGGAACGGACTAAGATGTATCATGACAAATACATTCTTAGACGTTCTTTTGAAGTCGGTCAGCAGGTACTATTATTTTCTTCTAGATTACGTCTAATGCCTGGAAAACTTTGTTCTCGTTGGACAGGTCCATATACTATGCTAAAGGTTTACAACAATGGAGCGTTGGAATTGGAGAAGACTGTAATGGAGAATTGATTTCAGGTATTGTCGAGCCAGCGACATAAAACCAAGGCGCTTATCGGGAGGCAACCCGAGTGTACTTCGTTATATTTCTTTTCTTTTTCTGTTTTTCTTTTCTTTTTGATGTGATATGGTGATTAGAGCACTTCGAGTGCATTTGTTTGCTGAGTTTTAGGTGTTAAAAATCAAATTTTGGGTATCGTCCAGCTTGTACCGCGGAAGTCCCTGAATTTATATCCGCGGACGCTACAGAATTTTGGGAAAATACCCTAGGGTCCGCGTGGAATAATTCATCAGGGTCCGCGGGTCTCATCCAGCTTGTACCGCGGACGTTCCAGCATTTATCTCCGCGGACGCTACCAAATTTTGGGAAAATGCCATAGGGTCCGCGTAATGAAATTCTTAAGGGTCCGCGGGTATCGAAAATCGACTGAAATTAGAAACTCAAATTTTAGAAACACTCGCCACTTTTTATTCTCCGACCGAAGGCTCCGTCGCTCATCTCCACCGCGTGCTCCCCAGAATCAATCTCCAACTCGGTCAGGTACGGTTTTGTGTTACTAATCGGATTTGTGTTTGAATTGTGAAGGAGAGTGGAATTTGGAGTTAGGGTTTTGCGTGTTCGGTGGTTTGGGGCTCGGAGTGGTTTGTCATCGAAAGATTTCAGCTAATTGTGATTTGTTGTGTGGAATCGTGAGTTTTCGTGTGGTTGAATTTGTGTGTGGATCGGAGGTAGTAGTCGACTATCATCGGAATCGGGATCTGCAACCCTCCGCGGACGCTAGTGGAATAACACCCGCGGAAGCTGCAGTATTTTTGGATTATTCTTAAGGGTCCGCGGCATTAATTGTAATAGGGTCCGCGGTCAACACTGAAATTCAGAATTTTTTTGGACAATGAGTGGAGCGAGGAGGACTCGTAGCCAGACTGAGAGAGGTGAACCGTCGCAAGCAGTGCGCATTCCGGACACGTTCTTACAGGTGCCTCATCTCGAGCCTATTTGGCCATGCCGCCCGTTTATGGAAAGGATGGGGATC
The DNA here is from genome assembly GCA_006409495.1 of Sedum album. Lineage (NCBI taxonomy): Eukaryota > Viridiplantae > Streptophyta > Magnoliopsida > Saxifragales > Crassulaceae > Sedum > Sedum album. The sequence goes on from QZGG01002381.1 coordinate 1,281, forward strand.
TATGACGAAGCTCAGGGCATGCTTCGCCAAAGCGGGTGGCCCAGATTTTTTGGATTGTATGGACAGGCGGATGTAGAGGATACAGCCGAGTTTTTGGGCACGCTAGGCCTTTCAGGACTTTATAATCCTACAGACTTTCAGTACAGCCACAGAGGAGTTACGCATAGAGTTTCTACTGAGCAGTTGAGAGCTGTGTTTGGATGGAGGTCTGGCGGCGAGTATCTCTCGATGCACAGGGCCGAGAGGGAACGAGCATGGGAGGAGGTCTCTGGTCTAAATACGGCTTTTTACCCGAGCAAGACCAAGGCGCGGGAGATTGGTAGACCGGTACTGTTTGCTCTCCATTTCATGATGGCCAGGACTCTCCACGCCCGAAAAAATGGAGGCGACAAGATGACAAAGGATGACTTAGCCGTTCTAGCTTTGCTAAGCAGAGGAAGAGTGGTGAACTCGAGTCACTATGTGCTGACACATTGGAGTCAGGTTAGATCGTCCGGGCCAGTTACTTGTGGAGGCATGATCACTTTCATGCTTCGCGCACTGCATCCCCACCCTGTCCCGCCAGAGCATCGTCTGCTTTCGTACTCATGGGCTGATGAGGAGATATTCCTAGCAGGGAAGCATATCAGGTGGTCCCGCACTGCTGACAGGTATATCTGGATTTATTTTGCTATTGAGAGACTTCGACCAGCAGACAGTCCACCTAGACGAGCTGGTAGGCCTAGGAAGCAGACGGGAGGTGTGGTGATAGCTGAGCCGTCTGGCACAGCGAATGAGCAGCCACAACAGCTTTGGGCCCAGCAGGGGCAGTTTACATCTGAGCAGATTTATTTTTTCTTTAACTCATTTCACTCTCAGATTCTTGGCATGCAGGGTTTCCAGCCAGTGCAACCTCCTTTAGGATGGACTCCGGGAGCGGCCATACCGCCTGAGTACTTGCAGCCTTCTCCTCCCCATGAGGATCAGTAGGGGAGTCACTTATTCCCTATCACATTATTTATCGTTTTATTAGTGTCTGTGTCCCCTTCTTCACTCTTGTTGTATGTTGTGTCGTGAGGACACGGCATATTTCAAGTGTGGGGGAGGGAAATTGAGTCAGCTTAGAGTCGTTGTTTTTATTGTATGTTATGAGTCGAAGAGGAGAATTATCATTGTATTTTGTGATGAAGTGACGATCTGTATGAATAATGTTCTATCCTATGAGTTTTTGATATGTCTGCATGCATGAAATCTGATGTTTTTGTGATACTTGTACTTGATGGTTAGAATGCTTTTGAGTTAAGATATGTGGTGATGTAGAGTTGATAGAAAATGTCCTAGAGGGATTTGACATTCATTCTGATATTTGCATGAATAATTGTGCTATATGTTGAGTTGATATTGTGGCATTGCGGACTGTGATAAAAATTATCTAATCTCTTGTCTGAGTAACCGGGAAAAGAGATGAGCGACCCTCATCTTGACTCGCGTAAAAAGGACAAGATGAGAAGTGAAATCTATATGTGGATAGTTCATTGGCAACGAATGTTTTTGTTTTATATTGGTTATTGACTAGTGCCGGGGGTTAGGAAGAAAACCAAGACACTTCCCACTTGAGCACTTGCTTAACCAATGGCACAAGCCAAAATAAGGCAAGCCATCAAAAAAAAAGAATCAGAAAATTCAGCAAAAAGAAAAAAAATGAATAAAAGTTTGTTGTTGCCAATGAATTTATCTAATAGTATGTTTTGGATGTCATAATTAAAAACTCAACTGTTAGTGTGATTAGGATTGTGAGTTGAAGAATGAAGTTAGGAATCCGAAAAGGACTATCTCTACATTATTCATTGATATCTTGACTTGAGTATTCTATATTGTTGAGTGCAGATTGAGCATGATTGATGATGATTGTATGCAGATGTTGATGAGATGATTAGATAGAATGTTATGAGTTGGATTGTCGTGTAACCACAGTATACTCTGATTGATTCGAATCTGTAGTCTAGTTCTTTACTTGTTCGAGACGAACAAGGATAAGTGTGGGGGAGTTTGATGGAGCATATTTATACGATCCATCATTATCTTATTTCCGTTGTTCTTATATGCTTTATTTGCGAAATATTACCTTGTTGTAGTATTTTGCGTTTCAGGTGTATTTGGAGTGCAATGGAGATTTTACACGCTTATGGAGCAATTCTAGATGGATTAGGAGCAAGAAGACGAAGGAAAGAAGCAATGCAGACTGGATGACGTAATGCTGACGTCAGCCGCGGACGGTACTACCATTACAGCCGCGGACATTACTGAATTAATACAAATGCTTAAGGGTCCGCGGATGAAACCCATGAAGGGTCCGCGGTTGGTTCGGCCCGGCCCAGTACAGAACTTCAGCAGCTTTGATTAGGGTTTCGATCCTTATTGAAGATCAATCTTTGGGACGGCGAATTCCAGGGCGTAGAATAGAGAATAGCAAGCAAGCTTCAACTTTTGTCTTCAAAAACGATAACTCTTCGAACTCAATTTCAGTCTTTTATTTTTGTTACAATGTTTTGCATGCGTAGCTAAATTTCCCTACAGTTTGGGGAATTGAGTTGCAACATTGTATGAGATCATTGAATAGCAAGTTTTAATCTATTGGATTCTGTTCTTTGCTATAATTGCATGTATTGTTATTTGCCTAACTCAGCCTAGCGGTAAACTTAGGTTTATATCAATTGCATGATATCTAGTTGAATTATCATAGTAGTAAAGCCTAGCGGTGGAGCTATTGTGGTAGTTGGATTCGGTTATTGTTACATCTTCTTGAGACTCTAGCGGGTAATAGAAGATAGAACTAGAATTAGGTAACTACCCTAACGAGACTATCTGATTAGAACAACTATAATTTACTAGGTTGAAATTTGTCTGGTCTGTGATTACTAGTTGCAACGAGATTCCCTGATTTGTGCTTTCTCATTCAGTAGTCAAATCTTTAGTTTTAGTTTTAGTTTACAACAATCATTCAAATAAACCCCCTGATAGGAGTAGATTAGCTAGTAGATTAATTTCTAGACTAGATTACTTTCCCTTGGATCGACCCTGCTTATTGCTATACTAGTTTTGAGTAGGATATAAATTTAGATTTGCAGTGCACAACGACGCGCTGTCAGAAGGTGCTTGAGATATGCTGAGTTTGTGGGTGACACAGAGATGATTGCAAGCTTTGTTGATTCAGGCTGTGCAAGTCGTGCTAGAACTAGGAAATATCAGACTGGTTCAGTGTTTACTACGCTTGGGACTATAGTTGGCTGGAAGGGAAGTCTGCAAGGTATAGTTGTTTGGTCAACAATCGAAGCAGATTGTCTAGCGATGGCCGAGCCAAGAAAGGAAGCATTGTGGTTGAGGGATATCTTTACTGAGCTGGATTTTGTACAGAAGTGTGTGTGCATAAGAGTAATAGTCAGAGGGCCTCGTATCTGTTTACAAGGAGAAAAAGGTTAACCTTTGTCAAAAAGGGTATGTCTCCTTGCAGCATAAGCTGGCAGAGAGACGGCTGGGAATGAGTTAGCAATCAAGGTCGAGATTATAGACACAGTGATCTACTAATCATTGGAAGCTGGAAGCTGTAACCATCGTGATGCATATTCAATGCAGAAGAGTAAATGAAGAAGATGAAAAGTCACCGAGACAAAATTAATGTGCATAGGAAATTAGAAGATGCACGAAATTAATGTGCGTCGCAAGTGTTTCGCCAATCTCGTTTGAAGAAAATTATGATGAAGACCCTCCATATTTGGAAGAAGAAGATTCATTCAACAAAAGAAGAAACAAACAAAGAAACAAACAAAGAAACAAACAAAGAAACAAAGGAAAAGAGAATAATACGGAGAGAATGAGAATCGCTTGGAGAGTGATGGGATGAATATTGTTCATCTATTTTTTAGCATTTGTAAATGTATAAAAGCAGGAGCTTTTCTGCAGAATTCAATCAATTCAATTCATCAATTCGTTCAACAATAGAAATAAAGACAGTTGTTTTCAGTAATCCTCTCTTATTCTGAGAGAAGTGTAATTCCACTATATTTCAAATATAGTGAATAATATTTTCGGTGAGCCTAGTTTATTACACAAGAGGAGAGAAAAAGGTATATCTTGGGAGATATAAATTTCACTACGTAGTCAATCTTTCCCAACAACTGGTATCAGAGCTTTGGTTCTTACGATATCTTGTGTGAATAAAACTCACGATAATAACAAATCACAGGGGAAGTCAAAACATAGACCTGGAGCAACATCAAAGAAAGATGTTGAGTGTTACCATTGTGGCAAGAAGCGTCACATGAAGAGAGAATGCAGAATTCTCAAACGGGAACATGAAAACGGTAATCAAAGCAACATAGCTGCTACCGTTTCATCCAAAGATGAAGTCGTTCTTTGTGATGATGAGGAAGTGAATTTAACATCGCTCGACAAATGCTGGATGATGGACTATGGAGCATCATGCCACGTAACCACAAGAAAAGACTTCTTTACCTCTTATGTGATTGGGGGTTATGGTCATATAAGAATGGAAAACAACAATCAATCCAAAGTTGCTGGAAGAGGAGATGTGAACCTGGTGACAAACACCGGATGTAAGTTAACCCTTAAAGATGTGAAACATGTACCTGACATGCGTTTCAATTTGATATCCACAGGACTGCTAGATGAAGAAGGATATGTCAATACTGTCGGAAATGAGTACTCGATCGAGCTATGGCATAAACAGCTTGGACATATGAGTGAGAAAGGACTGCAAATTTTGACCAAAAGAGGTACTACCAGGTTTGAAAATAAAATATGTGTTTCTCAAACCATGTACTGATTGTTTAGCAGGAAAGCAACACAGGGCGTCATTTAACTACAAAACTCCACAAAGAAAACCTAATGTGCTAGATTTAGTACATTCAGACGTGTGCGGTCCGATGACTGCGAGTTCCTTTGGAGGTGCGAGGCATTTTGTTACCTTCATTGATGATCACTCCAGGAAGGTATGGGCATATGCCTTAAAGACAAAGGATCAAGTGTTTGAAGTTTTAAAACAGTTTCACGCTGGTGTTGAAAGAGAAATTGGAAGAAAGTTGAATTGTATTCGCACAGAAAACGGAGGAGAATACATGGGCAGTTTTCATCGATATTGTTTGCAAAATGGAATCCGACATGAAAGGCCTGTTCCAAAGACACCTCAACACAAAGGTCTATTTCAAAGACACCTCAACAAAAAGGTCTGTTCCAAAGACACCTCCATATTTGGATGAAGAAGGTCATTCAACAAAAGAAGAAACAAACAAAGAAACAAAGGAAAAGAGAATAATACGGAGAGAAGGAGAATTGCTTGGAGAGTGATAGGATGAATATCGTTCATCTATTTTTTAGCATTTGTAAATGTATAAAAGCAGGAGCTTTCCTGCAGAATTCAATCAATTCAATTCATCTATTCGTTCAACAATACAAAACAACAACAGTTGTTTTTAGTAATCCTCTCTTATTCTGAGAGAAGTGTAATTCCACTATATTTCAAATATAGTGAAGAATATTTCGGTGAGCCTTTTTTATTATACAAGAAGAGGGAAAAAGGTATATCTTGAGAGATATATAAATTCCGCTGCGTAGTCAATCCTTCCCAACAAATTATGCCTCGAACCACTTATAACCTATACAAGAACCGAATGGCCCTTAATATGCGCGTGGAATCATAATGTGTTAGGTGCAGCACGTCTTTGCATTGCATTGAATGTAATGCATGGCGTCTCCTCAGAAATTTGTTCAATAGCAATTGTTACCTCTAATTCTGCACCTTGTGAAGCTTCCTCAGAATTGTGCAATGTGTCATCTTCATCCATGATGAAGCATTGGAAACGGGCTGGTCTGCATTGGTGTCTTGGCTTATAAACATCATCACAATTAAAGCATAAACCCTTTTCTTTGCGTTCGGATATCTACCGTGTCGTTAACTTTCAAATCAAAAGCGAGTTAGGTGTTGTTTTGATGCCTTCTAGGACTGTCTTTGGACTACTCCAAGATGATCTATTGGGGAAAAAACTAATCGAAGCTTGTCTCAAAGAGTTTATTTTGTGTTTCGCAATTCGAGCCATACCTATTGCATCCTTTAGAGAATCCGGTCAGAGTAATGTGATCTCTCGATGAACATCGCCCTTGAGGCCTGCTAGAAACTTTAATAGTAAGTTACTTCCGGTGAGGCTTGGCGTGTTCATTGAAATCTTTTCAAAGGCTGTGATGTATGCTGACACACTTGTTGTTTGTTGCAGTTTATGCAGAGCTATTTCCGGACTCCATAATGCACTAGGTCCAAAACGTTTGCGTAAATCTATCACAAGTTGATCCCACGTACTCACTTGTCCTATGACATGCTTCTATTGATACCACCTTAAACCATCTCCGGTCATGAACAAGGGAGCTACAGCTAACATATTTTTCGATGGCGTGTTGTGTAACGTAAAATATCATTCCATTTGATACAACCAACTAGCCACTCATTCTCCATTAAACAGGGGCACATCAAAACGAGGCATGCGTAGGGAAGGATTGAGTGGTTCTACAGGAGAGTTTGTGATAATATGAGCTAGTTCATCCTGACTCTCTAAAGATGCAGCTACTGGTATAGCAGTGTAACGACCCAAACTAAGGATCGAGACCGGCGCTCAACAAACATGCTAAGCAAGCCTCTTATCCAATAAATGACAAAATAATTCTAAACAGCGGAAATTAAATAAAATGACAAATGTCCAATATCAAATACAACGGAGCGTCTAAAGAAAACAAATGAAATGCAATAAATGTATTTAGCTGAACTAGCTGGATGGCACCGTACTGGAGACAACTTGCTAAGTAGCATAGACAACTGGTGTAACTCTTAACCAGCGGCTCAATTATATGTAAAAATATTAAAATAATTACAGGAGTCGAATTGACTCAGTGAATAAATAACACGTCTGTTAGCGTATTTTATACCTTTATAAATTTTATATCCATATTCGTATCCATTTCACTTATTTGTATACGCATAAATACATATATATACACCAAATAACTCCAATATAATCATGATGGGCAGTTACTACTGCCAGTGATACAGCCGTGATGGGCAGTCGTCACTGCCAATAACCATGATGGGCAGTCGTCACTGCCAGTCCGGACCCCAGATATAATACCGTGAATGTAACAATGCATAAATCTTATAAATAATAATAGCCAAATATTTTATAATACATATGTCAACGTACGTAGTCATCTTTACCAGATGAGAAAGGGGATTTATATACTTTTCGTACTATGTTACTATCCACATAAATATACGTATAATTTAAACATGCTATTTACTCACAATTGGATTCGTTCCTGATGCACACTTTGTTCTCCTTTTTCTCAAATCTGTCCAACCGTATTACCACCTAAAACCATCACTGATTTATTCCATTGCTGAGCTGTCAGCTTTATGACTTTCAATAATATACAAATACGCCTATCAAGCCCCAGAAACAAAACCAATAAGTATGCTTCTCACCTTAAGTATCAAGCAACTCTACCCGTACAATCTTCCACTGCCTTTCCTTAATTGTCCACAACAGATATTCAATGCCTTAACCTTTATCATGTCGTCCCATCAAAATCTCATTTCGTCTAATTTGAATTGAAAATAAATGGTTAGTGACACTTACAACTCACTCTATCACTGCCTCTTGTAACCTCTTCTTAATCCACGTCAACTTTTCTTCATGCAGTAGAATTTCAAACCCTTTTTTTGTATTTGTACTGATTCCGTTTGATTTAAAACCAAAGCCTTGCCCCACGTTTTCTCAACCTCTCATTCTTATCTTCTCATCACGTAATTTACTCAACTGTCAACAAATTATATTAATCTAATTTATATATATTTTTCATAAAATCAAATGTAACATTCTACCCTCCTTTAAAAAAATTTGTCCTCGAAATTAAACAAATTTACCTTAAACTTCAAATAGGTGAGGATATATTTCTCTCATGTCCTTCTTAGATTCCCATGTAGTTTCTCCTTGCTTATGATTTCTCCACAGTACTTTGACTAATCGCACTTCCTTATTGCGCAGCTTTCTTATGTCACTATCAAGAATATCAATAGATAGCTCCTCAAAAGCTAACTGATCATCAACTTGAAACTTTTCGTGTTCCAAAATATGGTTGGGATCTGAGGCATACTTTCGTAACATCGAAATGTGAAACACTGGATGAATATTACTCAACTCTAGAGGTAGCGCGAGTCTGTAAGCAACTTTCCCAATACGTTCTAGAATTTCAAAAGGGCCAATAAAACGAGGACTGAGCTTTCCGTTCTTTCCGAATCTCACAACAGCTTTCATAGGTGAGACTCTCAAGAAAACATGATCTCCGACAGTGAATTCCAACTCTCCGCGTTTCGGATCTGCGAGACTTTTGGCGACTGTGCACAGGTAACAATCTCTCCTTAATCTTTCGGACATTTTCATTCACTTCTTACACTAAGTCGGGACCCACCAATTTGCTCTCGCGCAACTCAAACCATCCGACTGGTGATCTGCATCTCCTACCATACAAAGCCTCAAATGGAGCCATCTGAATACTGGAATGATAACTGTTGTTGTATGCAAACTCCATCAAAGGTGTGTATCGATCCCAACTGCCTTTAAAATCCATGACACAAGCTCTCAACATATCTTCCAAGGTCTGAATCGTCCTTTCGGACTGTCCATCTGTCTGAGGGTGAAACGCTGTACTCATATGCAACTTGTTCCCAAAGCTTCCTGCATTGATCTCCAAAATCTAGAGTAAACTGTGATCCTCGATCTGAAATAATAGATACTGGTACTCCATGAAGACGCACAATCTCATCAATGTAAACACGCGCATACTGCTCTGAAGAATAACTAGTCTTTACCGGAATAAAATGTGCTGACTTGGTGAATCTGTCCACTATCACCCATATAGAGTCAAAACCCTTGCTAGTACGTGGAAGACCAGTAACAAAGTCCATAGTGATGCGCTCCCACTTCCACTCAGGAATCTCAATACTCTGAAGTAATCCAGCAGGTCTCTGATGTTCTGCTTTCACCTGCTGACAGGTCAAACATCTCGCAACAAAACTAACAATGTCCTTCTTCATACCACCCCACCAGTAAAGCTGACGAAGATCTCTATACATCTTATTTGCACCGGGATGCATGGCATAAGGTGTACAATGTGCTTCCCTCAAAATCTCTACACGCAGTCCCTCAACCTTAGGTACACATAATCGATCTGAAATCGAAGAGCACCATCATCACTGATCTGAAATTCTCTATGCTTCCCTTCTCTAACTTCTGAAATCAACTGACTCATTTTCGAGTCCTTGCTCTGAGCTTCTGTAATCTTTGAATTCAATGTAGATGCAATCTGAATATGTGCATAAAAGCCTCTCTCTCGTAACTCCAAGGAGACTCCTTTGTTGCGCAGCTCAGACAACTCCTTAACCAACCCTCTCCTTTCCAAAGATATATGTGCCAAGCTGCCCATGGACTTTCGACTGAGAGCATCAGCAACAACATTAGCTTTTCCGGATGATAAGAGATAGTGAAATCATAGTCACTTAATAACTCAATCCATCTGCGCTGTCTAAGATTAAGGTCTTTCTGACTGAAGATATACTTTAGACTCTTGTGATCTGTGAACACCTCAAATGACTCTCCATATAAGTAATGTCTCCACATCTTCAATGCAAAAACAACAGCTGCGAGCTCAAGATCGTGCGTAGGATAATTACTCTCATGCTTTTTCAACTGACGAGATGCGTACGAAATAACACGACCATGCTGCATCAAAACACATCCCAGTCCTACTCTCGAAGCATCACAATAAACTGTAAATCCTCCGTTCCGGAAGGAATAGCAAGAATAGGTGATGTCGTTAGAGCTTCTTTCAATCTTTGAAAACTCTCTTCACACTCTGCAGACCAATCAAACTTTACCCCTTTCTGAGTAAGACGAGTCAATGGTGCAGCTATTCGAGAAAAATCCAGTACGAAACGACGATAATATCCAGCTAAGCCAAGAAAACTACGAATCTCTGCAACTGAAGTAGGAGTACTCCATTGCTCCACTGCTGCCACCTTTGAAGGGTCTACTTTCACACCCTCACTGGTGACTATGTGTCCAAGAAAGGAAATGCTAGTCAACCAAAACTCACATTTAGAGAACTTGGCATATAACTTATGATCTCGTAGCCTCTGCAACACCTGTCTCAAATGTAATGCGTGCTCCTCCTCAGTCTTAGAGTAGACCAAAATATCATCAATGAATACGATCACGAACTTATCCAAAAATTGTCTAAAAATATTATTCATCATCCCCATGAACGCAGCTGGTGCATTTGTGAGTCCAAATGACATCACTAAAAACTCATAATGTCCATAGCGTGTGCGAAAAGCCGTCTTCGGAATATCCTGATCTCTAATCCGAAGCTGATGATAACCAGAACGTAAATCAATCTTGGAAAAATATCGAGCCCCCTGTAACTGGTCAAACAGATCATCAATCCTTGGCAACGGATACTTGTTCTTCACTGTCACCTTGTTCAGCTGGCGGTAATCAATGCAAAGCCTCATGGTTCCATCTTTCTTCTTCACAAATAAAACTGGAGCGCCCAAGGAGACACACTAGGACGAACAAATCCCTTATCTAACAAATCCTGCAACTGAGTCTTTAACTCTTTCAACTCTTTTGGAGCCATTCGATAAGGAGGAATCGAGATGGGCTCGTGCCAGGAGTCACATCAATGCAAAACTCAACATCTCTCATCGGAGGAAGTCCGGGCAAATCCTCTGGAAAGACATCTCCAAACTCGCGTACTACTGGCAACTCTCTGGCGAAGGTGTCTGAGTCTGAACTTGATGATCCAAAAGGATAGCCAGGTATGCATGACATCCCTTTCTCATCAATTTATCAGCCATCAATGCCGAAATCAAAACGAAGAAGATGGACTCCTATCACAAATAAATGTGAATTCTGATTGACCAGGAATACGAAATACGACCACCTTCTCTCGACAGTCCAAAGTCGCATAGTAAGTCGACAACCAATCCATCCCCAAAATGATGTCAAAGTCGAGCATACTAAGTATAATCAGATCAGCACACAGATCATGATCATCAACACAGATGGGAATAGAACGGTATACTAATCTGGCATCAATAAGATCGCCGACTGGAGTACTCACCACTAAGGGTGTTTGCAATGACACCGGTAATAAAGAAAAATGTGAAGCAAATCGCGGAGAAACGTACGAATGTGTAGAACCTGGATCAAATAATACTGAAGCATCAAAATCAAAAACTCGTAAGGTACCTGTAGCCACGGCGTTCGATGCATGAGCATCCTGGGGTCAAGGCAAAAACTCTTGCCTGAGCTCTCATATCTCCACTCTGTCCTCGACTACTCCCAGCCTGGTCTGAAGTCTGTCTAGTCCCTCTATCTCCATGATGGACCATCGGAGCAGTGAATGTATGGTGATCTCTACCATCTAGACTGGTATCCCTGGTTGCACAACTGATGCATGCGAGATAGCCGGTCGAGCTGTCATGTGATGTAAGCTAACACCACGTGAAGGACACTGATGTTTCTTGTGTCCTAACTGACCACAATGAAAACAAGCTCCAGACTGCTGGTAACAGATACCACCATGAGGACGACCACAAGTCTTGCAAGGCAATCTTTCCTGGCTGGATGTACCAATACCGTGATGCTGACTAGCTCCCTGAGAAGCTGACTGAGAAGGTCTAACACCCTGTGAGTTTGTCCTGCCACCACGCTGGGACGTCTGACCCATATGACCTCCCCTCTGAGAAAACTGCGGTCTGCCACCCCTAAGGTCTCCTCTATGACCCCCTGACTCTCCATGTCAGTCTCACGAGACCTCTTCCTCTGCTCACGCTCACCTCTATCCAAAATATCTCTGTCCTCTAACATCCGAGCAGCGTCCACAGCTCTCGAGAAACTGGTAAACTGAGTGCAAGAAATATTCCTAAAATAGCAGTACGCAACCCAGTAATAAAGCGCTTGATACGCCTCTCCTCCGTAGGTACCAAATACGGGGCAAATACTGATAGCTTTGTGAACTTGTTGCAGTACTCTGTGACAGTCATACTACCCTGCTTCAGCATCTCAAACTCACGCGCCTTAGCATCTCTGACACTATCAGGCAAAAATCTATCCAGAAATAGATCTCTAAACTCATCCCACTCCATGGGAGGCTGGTCAGCACTCCTGTCTGCTATGACGCTCTCGAACCATGAGTATGCAACTCCCTGTAGTCTGAATGAAGCCAACTCCACTGATCTCCAACTAGGACAATGCAGAACTCGAAATAGACGCTGAGTCTGCTCAATAAACGATCTAGGATCCTCCTTCTCATCAGTGCCACAAAAGGCTGGAGGCTGATGACGCAAGAACTCATCCAACTTAACACCTCCATCAACAATCTGCTGCTGTCCGGTATGAACTGGACGCTGAGTAGAATCACCACTGGTGCTAAGTGATGTAGAACTCGGCTGTGGCTGTGCATGAGCAGCTCCTTGTTGTACCAGTCCATGTAACACCTGAGTAAGACCCGCAATGCTATTCATCACATCAGTCAATGTATGCTGGGGTGGGTTAGCTTGCTCGTCTCGTGCCTGATCATTTGTCGATGTACGAGCAACAGGGTGGAATATCTACACCTCTAGAGTTAGTGCCTGAATGAGCCATACGGGGTACAGGAGGGCGATTCCTGGTATTGCGAACATTATCGCCATCCCTGCCATTAGTCTCAGTAGAACGACCACGAGACGTACTACGGGTTGTAGGTGCCATCTCAACCTATAAGAATAAATTCGGATGATCAGATACGAGAATCGAAATTTCAATGAGACAGAAGTTTCCTAAAGGTCTTAGCAGAACGTTGTTTACGGCGATGGCGCGCTTCACCTCCGTAATCAAAATTCTACTTAGTCCTAGCTCCGTGTACTGAAAGAAAGAAACCTATGCTCTGACTACCAACTTTGTCACGACCCAAACTAAGGATCGAGACCGGCGCTCAACAAACATGCTAAGCAAGCCTCTTATTCAATAAATGACAAAATAATTCTAAACAGCGGAAATTAAATAAAATGACAAATGTTTAATATCAAATACAACGGAGCGTCTAAAGAAAACAATTGGAATGAAATAAATGTATTTAGCTGAACTAGCTGGATGGCACCGTACTGGAACAACTGGCTAGGTAGCGTAGACAACTGGTGTGACTCTCAACCACCGGCTCACTTATCTGTAAAAATATTAAAATAATAACGGATGAGTCGAATTGACTCAGTGAATAAATAACACGTCTGTTAGCGTACTTTATACCTTTATAAATTTTATATCCATATTCGTATCCATTTCACTTATTTATATGCCTATAAATATATATATACACCAGATAAATCAAATATAACCATGATGGGCAGTTACTACTGCCAGTGATACAGCCGTGATGGGCAGTCGTCACTGCCAATAACCATGATGGGCAGTCGTCACTGCCAATAACCATGATGGGCAGTCGTCACTGCCAATCCGGACCCCATATATAATACCGTGAATGTAACAATGCATAACTCTTATAAATAATAATAGCCAAATATTTTATAATACATATGTCAACGTACGTAGTCACCTTTACCAGATGAGAAAGGGGATTTATATACTTTTTCGTACTATGTTACTATCCACATAAATATACGTATAATTTAAACATGCTATTTACTCACAATTGGACTCGTTCCTGATGCACACTTTGTTCTCCTTTTTCTCAAATCTGTCCAACCGTATTACCACCTAAAAACCATCACTGAATTATTCCATTGCTGAGCTGTCAGCTTTATGACTTTCAATAATATACACAATACGCCTATCAAGCCCCAGAAACAAAACCAATAAGTATGCTTCTCACCTTAAGTATCAAGCAACTCTACCTGTACAATCTTCCACTGCCTTCCTTAATTGTCCACTACAGATATTCAATGCCTTAACCTTTATCATGTCGTCCCATCAAAATCTCATTTCATCTAATTTGAATTGAAAATAAATGGTTAGTGACACTTACAACTCACTCTATCACTGCCTCTTGTAACCTCTTCTTAATCCACGTCAACTTTCCTTCATGCAGTAGAATTTCAAACCCTTTTTTTGTATTTGTATTGATTCCGTTTGACTTAAAACCAAAGCCTTGCCCCACGTTTTCTCAACCTCTCATTCTTATCTTCTCATCACGTAATTTACTCAACTGTCAACAAATTATATTAATCTAATTTATATATATTTTTCATAAAAATCAAATATAACAAGCAGTGGTGATGTTTTGAATTAGGTTTGTTGGCGGTGTGTGTAAGAGAGGTGGTGTCGGGTTAGGGTTTAACGGATGTTTACCAAGTACAGAACTAGATGAGTCGTACATATCATGTGGTGGATGGTTTTCTTCACCTCTTTGAGCCAACTGGGCGATGGCAGCCATCATTCCCTTAAACTCTAAAGAGATTTTTTCATCCAGGTTAGAGATGCGACTGTCCAAGTTAATGAAGTCAGCAGCTCATTGTTCCTCCATCGCTGCAATCTTGTTCTCAATCAAGTCCAAGCTTTGGTTGAGATGAGATATGACTTTAGCTTGGGAAGGCATGAAAAGAGCTCGTGAAAGCACCAAATTGATGGAGGATGAATATAGATTAAGAAATAGGAGTGAAAGATGCAGAGGAGAAGAGTAAATAGAGAAGAGGAGCCGAGATGACACTGAAAGAAGATAGAGTGGGAGAATTATTGGAATTGTTTTCTTATCGTTCCTCAGTAGGTGAGTGGTTATTTATACAATTCCCAGTCATATTCCGCATATTTTTTGACGAACTCGTCGTTGAGTGCGTCAAATTTAAATTTATAATGTTTCCTACAAGCTAGCAAGCGGCAAGTAGGGCTTAACCCAAGAGAGAGCAATTTAAGTAAAGAGTATATTTTTTCTACTAATAATTCCTTAAGGGATTTTGAATAATTATTTTAGTATAAAGTAACAAATAATGTAACATTATCAAAACACTAATTCAAGGAGTTGCTTGCAACATAGAATAATTATTACCATGTAAAAATCATCTGAATTTATTTTGTTGTTCCCGCTAGAGACACAACAAACATACATCCGCTAAGATAATATGTAAATAATTCAATATATCATAATCTTCAATTAACAACTAAGATAATATGTAAATAATTCAATATATCATAATCTTCAATTAACCACTAAGTTCTCAAGAATATTGATGATAGCTTGAATAAATATCAAAATAGCTACACCTCTAGGCTTTACTAAAATGATATCAAACAAACATCATGCAAGACATGTTAATATAGTTCACCGCTGGGCTACTCTAAATAAACATTCAAGCATGTATTAAGCACAAAGAATTGTAATAAAATTCACACAAAATAATCATGCAATAACAATCATCAATATATGTTAACAAACAACTCCCCAAATTTGATGATGAAGATGTGGCCTTCTTCATCTCCTTCCGTTGTCACTACGGCTTGAGAATGAGATGGTTTCTTCTCCAAAAATCCAGATTTCTTCAAGTTGCAAGAGAGCTCCCAAAAGTGAGAAAATGATGTGAAAATGAAATTTTTAAGAATGGGAACAAGAGCCAAATGATGGCTGATTTTGGTGTCTTCCTCTCCTCCTTTTATATATATTTTGATTATAAATTCCATAAAAATCCGTCACCTTCTTTCGTAGCTCGAGATGCATTATTGCTTCTCATTTCCAAGGTTGAAGTTTAATACAATTTGCTATTTTTTGGCTGCCGCAGAGGCTGAAGAATTATTGGCCGCGGAAGGTGAAGAATTATCTAAAGGGACTATTGCCGAAAACCACCCCTTATACGGCGTAATTGCCGAAAACCACCCCTTATACAGTTTATTGCCGAAAACCACCCTTTGTTCGTTTGTTTTTTGCTAAATCACACATCGTAACGTTTTCCGTTAAATTTTTTTAAATCTCACGTTGATTAGGTTAATTAGGTTAATTAAACACAATTAATTCATTTAATTAATTACGTAAAAAAATCAACACCATGGTCAACGCACGTTGACCTCCGATCCAAATTCTCAAAAACAAAAATGGCCGCCCCAAATCCATCCCAAATCCAAACCCTATTCCATCCCACATCCGCCACCCAATTCCAAACCCACATCCGCCACCCAGCAAGAGAGATCGACACGTGGAAGCAACAGATGGAAGCAAACTACGGCGGCTGCATCGCCGAAGCCACCGACAGAGTAGCAACAGAGGACTGTCGGCTGCACCGTCGAAGACAGGCAAGTAACCAAAGGCTGCATCAACCAGATCAGCAGGACGCAGCCAAGCAGTGCTCGACGAGACGAGCCAAGAAACCAAAGACGGTGACACAGCACGCCACCGAGACGAGCCACCAAAACACCATCCACCGAGCATGATCGGAGAGGCTGCAAACGGACTGCCGGAGGAACAGGGAACCGGCCATCTTCTTCGCTGGAGTGAAAGCCTGAACCAACCCCACTATCCCCACTCCATCGACACACAAGTCACCACAATCCACCACCAGACCTGAAACATCCAACATGGAGACCGATTGATTTCATCCCAAACCCGATTCGATTTGAAACCTACCTACAACCTCACCACTTCAATCAGATCAGTTCAGATCGGAAAGTTTCAATCTTGATGTCGGAAAGGGGGAGGAGGGAGGTGGTGACGTGTCTAATTAACCTAATTAAATGAGACTTATTAATCTAATTAATTAAACTTGGCCTAATTAAACTAAAATTGTGTTTAATTAACCTAATTGAGATTTAACAAAAATTTAACGGAAAACGTTACGGTGTGTGATTTAGCAAAAAACAAACGAACAAAGGGTGGTTTTCGGCAATAAACTGTATAAGGGGTGGTTTTCGGCAATTACGCCGTATAAGGGGTGGTTTTCGGCAATAATCCCTTAGCTAAATTCTGTACCCTCCGCGATGATAAATTCTTTGCGCAGTCCGATTTTGAAACTTGTAGGGCTAAAATTTTTCATAACAGTGTTGTAGCTTTGTTGTGCTTGAGTGGCAAAACTTTATCTGGCTGAAGAATAAAAGAGTTAGCTCTTTAAGGAGTAAAAAAAATTCGGGCCAAAATCTTAAGCCAAATAGCCAACCAGCTGAGTAGTCTTGATGCATCTATAACATGAATCACACACAAAAGTGAAATAATATTCATGGGATTTTATGTTTTGATGGATTGTATAAATACGCTCCATCACTTCTGATCATGAGTTGTCTTGCTAACTGTTATTTGCAGAGCCCTGAGGAATGGACAGCTCATACTCCGCCGGTAGAAACTTCAAAGAAGGTGCTCTAGACCATAATCCCCTGTTTGCATCATATTCCTTCTGAAAACAACTTAATTTCTAAGAGATGTCAAATTGATCCTTACTGTTGTGTATGGAGTTGTTGTATAGAAACAACTTCACATATATTATTACATTGCTGGGTCCCGAGCTTGGTGGTCTAGGTTGCAGCGTACTGAATCTTTTAGACGGGATAATTTTGTTGGGGTTGCGAACTGGATGGTTTTTTGTTTTGAGCAGTTGCACACTGATCAGTTCACCGTTCTTATAATAACCCTTTGGTTCATATGGTTTCACCGAAATAGGGTTTTCCGTCATCGTCAATTCACTGATGTCAATGAAGCTTATATCAAAATTTTAATGCTTGCCAAGCAATATTTCAACTCATCCTCGGTTTATAACTCTTTGTGGATGAGTGGAAACCTCCCCTAGTGGCTTTGTAAAATTTAATGTAATGCAGCTTTTGACATTGCTAATCTTTCGGTTGGATTTGGATGTAGGCTTATGATAAATTACATGTGTGACCCAGTGGTGTTGGACCGGTTAAGGGAGCTTGGTGGTTTTTGTTCGATTCCCTCTCCTCTGCCATTTTTAAACATCTTTTATGCTATATTATAGCTTTGTTTTAATTTTTAAGTACCTCAACCATTCTATGTTTTTGTTGCCAGTTTCTTGTTTTTTTCATCAAAAAAGAAAGAAAGTTAAAATAATCGGCTTAAACCATCTCTCTCTAATTGAACCGGCTCAACATTTAATTCATCGGTTCGATTGGACGTAGGGTTTCGACTATAGAGAAAGCGGACGCAGTCGTAGTGGTGTGAGAGAGATGCTGAGAAGAAAGCCAAGCAAAATCGAAGTTCGAATCGAAGACAAGGACGAGCTTGAAGAAGCGAGAAAGCACGCCGCATCAAACGCTGCTTCTGTCGCCGTCACGAGTTCATCAACGAGCCTCCTTCAGCACTTCGATCGAGAGACTAGCAAGGACAACACGACCAAATCTCAACGGATCGGGATCTCAAACCAGTGACGCCGATGGAGGTTGAAGTCAAGCTTCGATTACCCAACGCTGATGCCTACAGCGACGTCGCTTTGATTTTGTCTGATTTCCATAAGAAGACTCATTTACAAGAGAATCTATTCTTTGACGGAGCGAGTGGTGAGCTTTCGGCGAAGCGTGCGGTGCTGAGGCTTCGATTCTACAACAAGGATGCCCGTTGCGTTGTTTCGTTGAAAGGAAAGGCAGTGATTGTTAATGGTGTTTCTACTGTTGAGGAGGATGAGGAGGATTTGGATCCGGAGGTTGGGCGAGCTTGTGTGCAGGACCCGAAGAAGCTTTGGGATGTTGAGTTGAGAGTTTTGAAGAGGGCTAAGGAAGAGTTTGGGGTTGGGGATGGAGGATTTGTTTGCTTGGGTGGATTTGAGAATGTAAGGAATGTTTATGAGTGGAATGGATTGACGTTGGAGCTTGATCAGACTAGTTTTAAGTTTGGGACTTTGTATGAGATTGAGTGTGAGAGTACTGAGCCCGAGGAGGCTAAGAAGTTGCTTGAGGAGTTGTTGAATGAGCATGAGATCAGTTATTCCTACTCTGTGAAATCAAAGTTTGCCATTTTCCGGGCCGGAGAGCTTCCGTAGCTGATGCCATGGAAAAGGTGAGTTGATGATTGTAGTGATTAAGTATGCTTTTTATTTCATAATTGAATCATTAGATATTGATGTTTTTGCCTAGTAAATTTTAGCTGGAAAAATTGTGTTAATAATGACCTATATATCCCTCAGCATTAAATTGTGAGGGGATAAGGGTGCCACTGTCTTGGTCAAGTGAAGCTAGTTTTGAGTTTCTTAACAAATAGAACACTTGCCTTGTGTTATCTACGGATAGTATATAATATTGTGTTTGGTAGAAACTAGCAGTTACCCATTAACTTAACTGGCATTGGATGTCATCCTATTTTCAGGTTTGTGAAGCCAGATTTTGTTGACTATTGTAAGTATTCTTCTATATAGCTATTGCAATGGTTATTAACTAGTCTTTTTCCTGTGATCGAAGCTTGAAGGGGCTCCTCAAGTAAGAAGAATATCAAGATTCGAGTCAGGACACCAGTAAACAGTACCCATTAGACTCTCTCGATTGTTAGTATTTGGAATTACGCCTAAATAAAATGTTTAGTATCAAAATTGTCTAAACATGTAGTTTATCAGCAGCTAAATCTGAACTGTTGTGTTTAATTTTGAATTGTCTTGAGACTTGCAAAGATGAATCAGAATTGTAATATCAAAGCCTGTGTTTGTGATACGACCTGATTCTTAGAAAACAGCGGAAGCTTTGTTTATTGAAAGATTTAAAGGGCCAAAGGCCGGAACAAGACTAATAGGGCAGAAATCTGCCGAGAACTAAGAGAAAAACTCGATAAAACTACTACTACTAGATCGGACCTAAGCTACTCGATAATTGGCCAAAAGACCTGAGACAAAATGCTACGAGTTCAAGACATGTTTTGTGATATTTGGATGATGAGAATGATGGCATTTGTTTTCCTTTTATAGTGCTGGTCGTCCTCTTCCCAACAGCTCTTTGCATTGATATCTTTTGTAACTCCTGCGCATTTAATGCTTGGTCATGCCCTTCTTTACCTGTCTTGATGGCCTCCCTTTTAATTCCTTTGACCCCCTTAATGCCCAGGGATCCTAGGAGGTATTTAAATGAGTCGTGGACCTCTTTTAAAGAAGATAACCTGAGTTCATTAATTCCCGACATTGATAGAAGTCCTTCTTCCTTTTGCTGCCCAGATTTGTGCCTAACATGCTGCCTGTTTTCAGCGTATTGCTGGGCACTCTTGGCTGGGTTATGGCGAGTGTCCATGGCTTCTTTATGATGATTTAAGGTTCCTCTTAAGTCCTTGCAATGTTGCTGAACTCCAGGAATGGGCAGATTCTCTGTTAAAGTCCGTTTGCACCGGTTGTCTCGATAGTGGCTGAATCTTGCGCGTGTTGTCTTCTGCACGTTTGGTCCATCTTTTATTGATATACTGGCCTTATTATGAAGGTCTTTGGCTAGTTGGTGAAGGCCATAACCCAGGGACGCATCAGGTCCGCCCCCCAAAGACAGACCTTGTCCTCATGGTCAATGCTCGGTGGTCCTCTTGAGGGTTTAATGAGTAGCGCCTCTGCTTTTTTTGGCTGGTGGACTCGGTAGTCTCCTCTGAATTGAGCAGTGAGGGTCAGGTCCTTTCTCGGAAGATAGCAGTTGAAGGCTCCTCTTGCATGTGCATCTTGTGGGAAGTAAGTGTACTCTCTCCGGTCGTGATCTTTTTGCTCGGTTAAGCGCGGGTGTTCTGATTTTGGAGTGATATCAAAAGGGTCAGCATATGGAATAAAATAAAACAAAGGTAGTACCTGATCCTTTTGATCATCAATGTTGTCCTCTTCCACCGGTTGAGCGTTGATGTTTGGTGGCTGACTTTTATTGTCAGCAACTTCTTCTTTGGTTTCCATGGGCAGCGCTATGTCTTCTTGTGCCTCCTCGATGAACTCGGGTTCTTTGGTTTGGACAGGGGCCTCGGCTAGATATGGGAAAGCCTTGATGAGGAGGGCCTCGGCTAGATATGGGAAAGCCTTGATGAGGAGGGCCTCAAGTCTATCAAACCTCTCATTCATGTTTCTAGTGAGGTCAGCAACTCTGACATCCACTTTGGTTTCAAAACCGACATAGCACTCCTTGAATTCGGTGGATGAGTTCCCAAAGGATACGTAACGGCTCTGCATACCACTTGATACGACCTGATTCTTAGAAAACAGCGGAAGCTTTGTTTATTGAAAGATTTAAAGGGCCAAAGGCCGGAACAAGACTAATAGGGCAGAAATCTGCCGAGAACTAAGAGAAAAACTCGATAAAACTACTACTAGATCGGACCTAAGCTACTCGATAATTGGCCAAAAGACCTAAGACAAAATGCTACGAGTTCAAGACATGTTTTGTGATATTTGGATGATGAGAATGATGGCATTTGTTCTCCTTTTATAGTGCTGGTCGTCCTCTTCCCAACAGCTCTTTGCATTGATATCTTTTGTAACTCCTGCGCATTTAATGCTTGGTCATGCCCTTCTTTACCTGTCTTGATGGCCTCCCTTTTAATTCCTTTGACCCCCTTAATGCCCAGGGATCCTAGGAGGTATTTAAATGAGTCGTGGACCTCTTTTAAAGAAGATAACCTGAGTTCATTAATTCCCGACATTGATAGAAGTCCTTCTTCCTTTTGCTGCCCAGATTTGTGCCTAACATGCTGCCTGTTTTCAGCGTATTGCTGGGCACTCTTGGCTGGGTTATGGCGAGTGTCCATGGCTTCTTTATGATGATTTAAGGTTCCTCTTAAGTCCTTGCAATGTTGCTGAACTCCAGGAATGGGCAGATTCTCTGTTAAAGTCCGTTTGCACCGGTTGTCTCGGTAGTGGCTGAATCTTGCGCGTGTTGTCTTCTGCACGTTTGGTCCATCTTTTATTGATATACTGGCCTTATTATGAAGGTCTTTGGCTAGTTGGTGAAGGCCATAACCCAGGGACGCATCAGTTTGACCAACTTTACTTTTTGCTTTGTCAAACTTAAAAGTGCCAATTTAAGCATAATCTGCCTGTCCAATTTTTGTCATTGTACCTGCTCACCAGGCTCTGTTCCTGTGCAGGAGTGTTCCTTGCGCAGTAAACCTTAATGTCTGATATCTAAATAATGTGCAAATAGTAAGTGGCAGGGAAAGCTATAACAAGAAAACATGATGCCAGGAAAGAGTAAAATGCACCTGGAGAGTTTTTGTTGAATTGACACGAAAGTGGAATTAGTTAAACTTCCATTCAAAATACATAAGGTTGGTGTTTATGGTTTAGGGATATCATTGCCTATGAAGACTGGAGTAAAATGACAGCTTGCACAATTCTAAAGAATCATATGTTAGGACTTCCGAGCACGGTTGCTATTACACTTTCTAGCTCATTTGTCCTCTCTTAAGATATATTAGCGAAAACGAAGTCAATGCTTTGAAGGATAAAATCAAATTCCCAATTTGAATATCAATTGTTTTCGTAAGAAAGACTGTTGGCCTAAGTTTTGACGATGACAAACACTGAAGGACTAACTATTTATTAAGATTTGATGTGATAGACAGGATGTTATCAAAAGAAGAATCAAACCAACAATTAATTAAAGGAGCGGTTATCAAAAGTAGTGGTGATTACATGAAGAGAACAATGGAACGGTTACAAGAGAAGATCATGGGTGTAACTAACCAAGTAGTAAGGATGCTTGGGGGTTACAATCTGTAAAAGGACAAGCAATCATGGGCATAACCAACCAGGCGAGTGGAAAAGCTGAGTGGTTACGACTCGTATGATATAAAGGTGATCTAGAGCTTCGAAGGAAGGTGAGCACAATATCCGAGAGACAGTAAAGAAGAGAGTTCTTTGAGTCCGGAGTAACGTGTACGCTGCTAAGGGAGTTACTGAAGAAAACGTGTGGTGTGAGCTTAATTAGATTGAGTTTATGATTTACAAGTATTATATCTAGTCGGTAGATAGTACGTTGTAATAATAGACAAGCATATCTATAGAAGCGTCACACGTATTCAAAACCCTTCTAACGAAGGTAGTGGTTTTACGCAGTAGTCTGGTTGGCTATTGTGGTTTCCCCTCTAAATTCATGGGTAATTTACTTTCAGTGTAATTCCGGTGAGTTTACTTGTTAACTGCAAACCCTCTTAGGAAACCCATAACTAAGTTATCTCAGAGGGAACGCTAACCTACAATCCAACAAAGATTTAATCTCAATTTTTTCTTATATTAATCTCACGGTTTATTTAAAAATTATTTACGAACTGGTGAATTGATGGAATTCTAATTTTTTAGATTATTCGTTAAATTATTTATAATCAAAAGTCAAGTTTATAACTCTAGTTATGCCTATAATTCGCAACGTGTATTATTTAAAAGGGTTAATTGCAGTAAACCACCATTATAATATGGTGTTTTGCAGTAAACCATCATTATAAATTTTTTTTGCAAAACGAGTATATTATAACATCGCCGTTAACAGAAAACCACCAATGTTACTATTCCGTTAAAAATCGTCGTTAAATCGAATTTTTTATTATTAATTTAATCTAATTTTAGGATTAACTGCAGTAAACTACCATTATAATATGGTGTTTTGCAGTAAACCACCATTATAAATTTTTTTTGCAAAACGAGTATATTATAACATCGCCGTTAACAGAAAACCACCAATTTTACTGTTCCGTTAAAAATCGAACACTTCACCCAATCCAAATAACATTTCAATGGACTATCAGAAGTAAGGTTTAAGAAGGACGGATAAATAAATGTGAGACAGTGCGATATGATCTCAACCGTTGAATACTAATAATCTAATAGATGAGGTTTGATTCAAAAAAATAACCATCAATCTCAACCGCTAGGGTTTTTTGCAAATTCAACCGTCCATTATATAAAAATCAACTTTAATCTCAACCGCAAATTAACCTAATCCAATAGTTAATATTGAGTCATTCTGTCTCATCTAAATTCTTTGTTTCTCTTAAACTTTATCCGAACTATCAGACTATTTTTTGTTACTGCAAATTTAGTTGTATTTATTTTCTCGTCTCGTGAAAGGATCAGCCGTATTATAATGGTGGTTTACTGCAAATTTGGTGGTTTTCTGTTAACGGTGATGTTATAATATACTCGTTTTGCAAAAAAAATTATAATGGTGGTTTACTGCAAAACATCATATTATAATGGTGGTTTACTGCAATTAACCCTAAAATTAGATTAAATTAATAATAAAAAATTCGATTTAACGACGATTTTTAACGGAACAGTAAAATTGGTGGTTTTCTGTTAACGGCGATGTTATAATATACTCGTTTGGCAAAAAAAAATTATAATGGTGGTTTACTGCAAAACACCATATTATAATGGTGGTTTACTGCAATTAACCCTATTTAAAATGAGATCGTCTCCATCAATTTGATAAAAAAACAGGTATAAAACGCATGATGCTTTTGCGCTCCAATAAAGTTAACATGAATTTCAGAACAGCTTATCTGTACCCTATTAGAAATATGCGAGGACAAGTTGATAATTATTGGCTTAACTACCCTCTTAGAAATCAACAGTCCGGACCAGTGTTTTAAAAACTAAACCGATTTGGCCGGTTCAACCGATTTGGCCGGTTCAACCGGTTTGACCGTGAACCGGTAGGTGAACTGGTTTGGGTTGGTTGCAGACTTGATTTTGCAATTGAACCAATCAAATTCGGTCAAGAACCGGTCCGACCGGCCGGTTTTTACCAAACCGAAGGTTGAACCAGGTTAATTAAGAATTTATAAAATTGTTAAATTGAAGATTTGAACCTAAGATCTACATCGTACCAAGTTAACTAACTACCCAACTCACCTATTTATTTTTACTGTTTACATTGGGTATATAATTGATAATTCTAAAAAATTTACATATATTTAAATGAATTAATTTCAAACTTTATTTAAATATATTTATAATTTAAATATGCATCGATCCACGGTTCAACCCGGTTGAACCTTTAACCCATTGACCCACTAACTTCACCGGGTTGATAAACGGGTTGGTTTTTAAAACTCTGGTCCGAACCTCATTTTGGAGATTGTCGATAAGTTCTTGTATTAATTCGTACTTTACAATAAATTTCATAGTTTTGAATTTTATACAATTACATAAGTTCTGACCAACTGCCTCCTTGAGAAAAGTGTGACAAATGTACACTCTAATTGTGAAATCTTTTCAGTATTTTTATTTTTCAAGTAGTATGAGTTTGGATCTAGAAGAACATTAAATTTTGCAAGACATCGACTTTCCAATGTTGATTTTGATTAATTTAACATTTGTGATTAAATTGATTTTAATTAAAATAGGTAGTTGAATTTGCAAAAGCGGGGGTTTGAGTTTGACGGTTATCAGTATCAACCGTTGGACGAACATAAATCAACGGTTGAGACGCTATCTTTCTATTTTACAAAATTTATGTTGTCCCTCTTGAACTCGTTCGCAATTAGCATAAATGCATATTAAAACATGTGCTTGCAAATAGTTATTTTTATATTACAATATTATTAAGTAGGTTTATGTTTTAGAAGGGCAATCAAGTTTTTGTAAAACATGAGGACATCATCTCAATCATTGATTTCTATTCATTCAACGGTTGATATTGATAACTATCATTCTCAACCGTCCGTGTATTTTTCTAATTCAACCACCTATTTTAATTCAAAATTAATTTATTCTCAACCGTCATATCAATCAAAACCAACGGTTGAGATGATGTGCTCATGTCTTACAAAACTTTAAGAGTAAGGATCAGGTGAAAAACACCTTTTGATTATAAAATATAAACATATCTCAATCGTTAAATAATCAGATCAGACGGCTATTGATTTGTGGGTCTAAATATAATTATTTTAAACTTTAAATACGATATTTTGATTTCAAAAACCCAGGAAGGGTAGATTAGTCCAAAAAAACCAAAAATCAGGCGGTTTTGATTTTTGTTTCCGAAAATCACGTTCTCCCCGTATAATTCTCGTTTCCGATTTGGAGCTATCAATTTGCAGAATCGACGAGAACGACCGTAGTCGCATACCCCGTTGGATTCGAGATTCGTCGTCTAGAAGCTCCAAATCTACTTCGTTTTGTAAATCTGAAACCTTAATTTCAGTCGGTTGTCTCATGTACTGGACATATATCATCATGTCGGGTACATGGTTCGAGTGTGATTTACTAACCTAATGTGTTCGCAGGTCGCGCGAAAAGCCCCAACATGACTCCACGAAGATTTGGGAAAAATATGGTAACCCGCTTACTCTTAACGTTTGTGGTGCATGTTTCATGAAATGAGTATGTTAGATTCATGAATCATAGTAGTGTAATTCCTGAATCATGTATGTAGACATACAGGATATCACATTTTAGTTGATACACGATTCAGTAAATGACCCCCTGTGATTCATGAATCATGCTGAAGCAAATCATGAATCATATACGGAATTGTGTATTGTGTTTGCGATCATTCTGATTTATATTCTGTTTATGTGTGAACTATTTGTACATGTTTGTTGTAATTGGTTCTCGTTGTGTTATCACATAACGTAAGAGCATTTGTTAGTACACGATTCATTAAATGACCCCGTATGATTCATGAATCATATATGTCAGATCATGAATCATATGTTGAATCTTATATTATGTTCTGGTTTATAATTCTTAACATGCAGAAAAATGTGACACATTTGTTTATTCTTGTTTTATATATGTTACGACAGAACGTAGGAGTAAAAGGGGGAGCAGTGCTATGACAAAAACAAGTTGGCCATCGTCCCAATCTCACTCATTAGAGATATACGAGATACGTATTTTGAAGCAAACGAATCACCAAGTTCGTGTACATTGACATCATGTAAAATTAATTAGAATTTCATACGATATGTGTTCACTGAAATTCTCGTTGTAACAAAATGTTGGTTGCTGGTTTCCTGAGTACTGTTGTCCATTTTAGATTTCATCTCAGCTGAAATAGACCAATTTATTAGAGTAAAAAATAAGGTTTTAGTTATTAAACTTCTATGATTCATGATTTGCTACCATATGATTCATGAATCAAATGTATGTAAATACTGACCTTGCATTAACACTATTCAGATTACGTTTAATTTCGATATTTAAATTAGATACGAACATCATTATAAGAATAAAATACGAAAAACAATTTCTAAAATATAAAACCTATATGATTCATGATTTGCTATTATATGATTCATGAATCAAATGTAGGTAAATAGTGAATCTGTGTTAATCTATTAACATGCACGAATGCAAGTTTTTTAATGCATTTTTCTGACTATCTGAGGTGCGCAAATACAGAGAATTGATTGGAAAACATAAATCTTTCGAAGATGTTGTATCCACGAATTTAGAATTCGACATATGATAATCAGAATCTCCTAATTGGAAACCCATTGTTTACGAGTTTGGAAAATATATGAAGAAAAAATTGAAAGAATGAAAAAAATTGAATGTCGGCTACCTCTATCCCTTAAAATAAGGGATTGAATTTAGTTAGTATATTTGTAAATGACGTGGAGTTTTATAGTGCAGATTTAAATGTCCTAACACGGCAAACAAAATTTGTAAATTTATAAAACCTAGAGTCGAATCCCTAGAGATGAGTTAGAATTGATCAACTAGTTTAACTACTTAATGATTTGCCTAACATAAAAGTGTGGGGGAATTGGTAAGAGGTTGTGATATTTTTGAAAGATTAATATGCAAACTAAAGGGATTAAGGATCTATGGTCCCTAGGCTATAGCATATACGGTGATGACAATTAATCATGCAACATTTAATGAATAGAACTTGATTAGACTAGTTTATTTATGAACATTAATCCTAAGTTCAACTTTCAATACATCCTTATGATTAAGAGATTCATCTAAATGGAGGGCCTTAATCTTTCAATCTATTGGCACTCCCTTAAGTAATGGACTCGTCCTCAATCTTTCAATCTATTGGAAGAGTTAACATCACCTAGGTCAAGCAAACTAGTCATCTAACTCAATCCTACACTTTCATGTCAAGATCAAGTAGATTATTCATGCAAGGCTATCTAATCAACTTTATATCAACTTTCATTGCATATATCATTGATTAGGTTCAATTAATTACACTTAAGCATTTTAACAAACACTTAATGTGCAACATATTATAGATGTAGCCAGTGCACAAAATTCACATCAAAATTCATTGCATAACAAATTAATCATCATCCAAATACATGCATGTAACCTAAGGACCCATAGGATCCCTAACCAATCACTACTCACTGCTCATACTAGAAATGAAAGCAACAACAATAGAAATGTATGAAAACATGAAATTAATTGCAAACTAGAGTAGTATGGGAGGTATTAATGCTTGATCTTCACTCCAAAGTCTTCAATTCCACACAAAAGCTCTTGATCTTCAAAATCGAAATTCTTGGGTTTTTGATCGAAGTCCGAAATCAAGGCCTCGAGTTTGAAATGATCAAAAAGTTTATATACTCGGTGATCCTCTCCCTAGCAAAAATGACCTCGGCCGAGCAAGATAATTGGGGGAAAATCTGCTCGGCTGACTTGAATCTCCTCTAGCCGAGCAGGTTTGAATGTGGCGCGGTTTGGGTCCTCGGCAGACTATCTTGTGCTCGGTCAGTCTTGCTCTTGGTCAGCCCGAGCAGAATTCTACTCGGCCCGAGGAAAACTATCTAAACACTCTTGTATCAATCCTTGTTAACTTCTAGGCCGAGCAGAATTGTCCTCGACAGAGTAGAATTCCTTTGATCAATCCCCTGTTCAGGTCGGCCGAGCAGGACTTTCATGGACCGAGGAGATCATCTTTTGCAGCATCCGAGGAGGACTTGCTTACTTGGTCGGCCGAGCAACTTTTACAGGGAATTTTCTGCTCGGCCAAGGTGATCTCTGGTCACTTTGGCTTAGATTCCTCGGCTGACTTGATCTGCTCGCCACCTTCTAGGACTTGCTCGGTTGGTCTTGAGGTTTTCTCGGGAGAGTAGAATCTCCTCTTGGGCACTTGACTAGAATTTTCATCCATTTTGCTCAATTTTGTGCTTTGTACTCTTTTTGATAAAGTTTGAATAAAATCTACATAAAACACAAAAGAGTATCAAATTCTTCATAAAATAATCGAAAACTAGCAAGAATCAAGCATAAGAAGTGTACAAATACTTGCGAATTTGCGCACTTATCGGTAAACTATATTACAAAGTGTATTTCCAGTATTGCCCTTTTGTCATTTAATATATTCATTAATATTATTTTATTATTACCGTTGATTGTGATTTAATGAATGGTTTAGATTTGTTTGTATTTTATTACCAAACTAGCACTTTTCATTTGATTCATTCTCAAACTTTTAATGTCTCGCATGATCCAAACTCTTATATAGTATACAATTACTAATTATTAAAAATAATAAGAAAATATTCAAGATAGGAAATGTGGTAACGTCAAATATTTAACTAGTCCTTACCACAATCTAAATTGTGCTTAATCCTTTAATACTTATAATTATTTCAATGTTTGTATTAATTGCTTTTACATTAAGGGTATATTTGGAAAAAAAATTGGCTTCAAGATGACTGTTAATGTTTATAGAGGGGATTGTATTTTATATATAGTGGAGATCTGATTATAAACATCATTCACATCAGCCCATCTCCTTAACATAGGTTGATTATTTACCCAGACATGGTAAAAGCTCCCACTGCGGTAAGTAAAGACAGATATTCAGCTATAGCTTCACCTTCTTGTGTGACCTCAATGTCATAAGCTGAAAGTGCATCAGTGGTTTGCAATTCACGGGCAATCAGGTCCTCCATCTCCTCATCACGCTCATGTTCACCATTGGCTTGAGATGAACTCTCTGGATTCTCATTGTTTGAAATGGTAACTGAGTCTCCATTATTGTGAACTGGTGCTGGAGACGCCACACTACTGTTAGCATTTGGAGCTTCTGCATCCGCTTGAGAAAGCAAATGGGTCAAGGCTTGGTCGAATGTGCCCCAAGCTTGTACTGCTGTGATCACTGTACAAAAAAAGTAAATACAATGCCATTCCTTCAATATTTGATTAAACAGGTTCATCAACGGTTTACTTTCGACATAAGTCTTATCTAGCTATATTTTCATAAAGGTGGCATAAAATATCCAATCAAAGAATTCAACTGCGGTGCAAGATACTTGTTTGTTTAATTGGTGTACGTAAGTGCTCATTGCTCAAGACCTGAAGCTTAAGTTTCAACAACGATAATTAGACCATAGGAATGAGTTTGGCAGTGGGCAATAGCTTAAATCACATCATATGAGCTATCAAGGGTTTTATGGTTGGGATTTTACCTCTTGATCTCTCAAACCCCATAGAAACAAGCTCTTCAATAACAGTATCTATATCTTGTCTTCGTTTTTTATGTTTCCTTGTTTCAATATCTTGCTGCATGCCAAGAGAGGAACATTTATTTCAAGTATACATCGAGAATACTCCTGACCATCAGTGATATCTGTTCTGAAAAAAGGTATTAACCTGAATCGTAGCATTAGTTTCAGCATTCGTCAAGTCATCCAAGGCCTTGTGACTATTGTTTTCATTTCTACGGAGAGCTTCAGCAGCGAGGACCTTTTCAAACCTACACACACGTAGATATAAATTTGTCATGTTTTCTCAATGTAATTTTGTAGCTTATCGGCATACTCAGTTCAATGGGTAAATAATGAACTATGCATCCTCCCTTTTAACATTGAAATCCAAACCCATGTCGTCTTCAAGTTTTTTTAATTAGCTACCCAAGGAAGTCAGATTACCCAATAGAAACGAGTTCCTTCAGTTTCTCTAGATCCACCGCTTTTCTATTCGCAGTCACACCATACTGCTTTTGTTCCCTAGAAATAATATACATATGGCAAGTTCACATCAAAGCAGACTCCATGAAGCTCAAACCAAATCAAATTATTAAGATATAAGAATCTTACATTATTTCTCTTTGCCGCTCAATATCATCCTTCCTCTTTTGTTCTTTCTTTACCCTTTCCTCAACCAGAAATTCAACTGCCATCTCCAAATTTTGATTGGTCACTCGCAAGGCCCTTTTTGATTCACGTTCTTTGTAACCCATACTCAGAAGCATTGATAAGGCTTCATCAGACACTTGCAGCTGAAAGCAATGAGTATGTGATTTCAAGGGGGTATATAACTAAAAATATTTCAGTGCCTTCAGAACATTACTGTGCACCTCCAGCAACTAGGAAAACTTGGTAGAAAGAAACTTAATCAAATGCAATGAAGAAATGAAGTTGTGGTATACAAAGTAATAATGGATTGTATTACTTTGTTTACCTCTCATACTCCATAACTAATCTTAACAATGCATTTTTCTTCACATCTTTCCACCAAGCATATTTATCAAGAACCAGTTGGTGCATGTGCATATAAAGTTGTAATTTTAACATTTTGGGGGTCAGCATCAGAATTTAAAGAGCTTATTAAAATGGCATTCCCTACAACTAGGTAAAACTGACCGAGTGTATTTAAAATAGTTGTAGCTGATATTTTACTACGATATACTCTTTGATGTACCCTCACGGTATGAAAAAATACAGGCTTTTTCGAACTTGCGAGCCATAGATAAAAAGAAGCCCACAAAAATCACAAACCTGAAAGTACTTTGCTTGAGCGGAGTTCAACAAGTTCTTGGATTCCTCAAACTGGTTAGAGTGATAAGCCACAACTCCCTCAAGTAGCTCGAGCCTCAAATGCCTTTGAATCCCACACGAAAAAAGAATTATTACAATTACTAAAAATACAGAGGGCAACTAAGTATGGGGTGTGTTAATAAAGAGGCGAGAAAAAATAACCACTTACAGTGCAAGCTCTGGGTATCGTCCTCCTTGTAAAAGCCTTACACGGAAAGAGTCTTTTCCATGAGCACGTTCAATTCCTTGCCTTGCTTTCGCCAGCCTTTTTCCAGCATCTGAAAGCCAGCTGATATCTCGAAGCATGAAGTAACACCAGACCATGTCGATCTGTAGTATGGACACGTTGTCAATCATCTGCAAATTAAAAAGAAATTAATGCCCAGATGAATTGGGAAAAATGTATGTAAACCTGACCTGAATGATAGAGTAGTATATGCTGATAAGCAGTAAAATTTTATAATTAAATGCTGATATTAAAGGGATATACAAATGTGTTGAGCGTTAAGCCCTAGCACATCAAGCTACGACATTAAAATTAGCAGCCTGAAGGATGTAGCGCTGCCTAGATCGAAACAGTGGTTAGCGTGATGAAAGCAGTGGAACTTTTTATTTTTAAGTTTTGGACTTTCAAGTGCCAAAGAAAATAAAGTTTGTTTGTCATAGTGGCACTTCACAATGCACGTTTTTATTAAAAAATTGCCTGCCTAACTTCAAGTTACATCATTTTTGTGAACACAGATCACATCAAACAAATGTGTAGATGATTTAGATAAATATTAATGTGTTGATTAAGAACGCCTGTTTAAAGATAAATAGTCTTGAAAGAGAGACGAACCTCAATGACCTTTGGATTGCAAAGAGAAAAGGCCTCCTACAAAATAAAATAGCATATCATAAATATCTAGTAGAATAAGAAAATGCTATTAGCAAAGTGCGACAATAGGGAGCTGGTTTGGAAGCAAACACATCAATATATGCGAAAGTATTCCCTTTTGATGAAAAAATCCTGTTAATCAAGAACCAAAACATTGGGACTGACCTCACCCATAGAAAGTACTTCCAAAGCATCTTTATAATTTTTCATCTTAATCAAATGCTTCCCATTTGTATGAAGCATCAAACCCATCATCACAGCCCTTCAAATATATAATCAAAATATAGCTGGTCAATAAGTGAAAGAAAAAAGGAAGAGCAGAAAATATAGCTCGTGCATCTTACTGCTGATCTGTTTCTGATCCCAAATTAACTTTTTCTCCACTCTGATTCTCCAATTCAAGATTAAAGTCCTCGACAGGAAGCGAACCTTCTGCATGCCTCTTGGACAAAGCAGTTGCAGCCGCCCTAACACAATAAGTAAATGAATACTTCAACTCCTAACAATAGAACAATAGATACACAAAAAACAACAGTCAAATAAGCAAATAAAAACATCAAATAAAAGTAAACAGACTTGACTCTGGCGAGGCGAGTTTGTCTTTCGTCATCAGCAATCAGCTGATCCCTAAGTGAGTTCCCTTCAACAAGCGCAATTCTCGAGGCCAAAACTTTAGAGTTATCAGGAATACCTAATTCAGTCAACTTCTTATCCCGATCGTCGTCCTTCAAAACTTTTCCGGAGCATATAAGCTTGATTGTCTCCGGAGGTATGTTCGAACGACGCGCTACTTCATCCTTAAGTTGTCCGACAGTCCACTCCTCCAAGTCCAGTTCGATCGCTCCGTTGTACGTTCCGACGATCCTAAGCCTCCCCATTATTGAATTTCAGTTCCGAATTGAGAAACCTTGACTCAACACTTCTTAATATATATAAGGGGTTGGCCTTTTGGGCGACGCGAAGTAGAGAGGCTCTTCTGGCCTAAAATTATTTATCAACATTGATTTAGAGGAATTGGTTCTAGGATATGATCTAAATCGTTGATTATTAATAAATTAATGAATAAAATTTATATTAAAAGTAATTATTGAATTTAATTATTTGTGTATTTTGAATTAAAGCCGAAATTATGTTCTATAATCTTACAAAAATTTATTATCTCTAATGAATTCATCCACTTTATCAACCTCAACAAATCGTCCTAACAAGGCAACAAGGTCTAAAGTCACTTAGAGACAATCCTTTCCAGCTTGATCAGTCTTCCTTGCAGCTAGAAGACACTTCTGGCCGCTCGACCAACTCAAACCTAGCTCGGCTATCTCAAGTATAGCTCAACTTTAAAGATCAGCAAAGTCTCCTCCGAGGAATTAGACCACTAATCATGACAGCTAAGGAGTACTTTGAATTATTCAAATTATCATCAAGAAGAAAGTCCGAAGACTTAGGACATTCGGGCCAACCTATTGTATAATCAAGATATGTAAATGTGTAACAAACCGTAGGCCATTAGCTTAGTATAAACTTTGTAATCATGTCATAGATACCATATCTTAGAGTTTAGAATAAGATCTAGGAAGCTACCAGAACTTGGGTTATTTCCAGAATATTCAGGAAGGCGTCGCACCCAAAAGGGCACACTTCCACTCGATGGGGCATGATGCTTCCTATAAAGAGCAACCTGGTCCAATCATTTGTATCATATTTCAGAGAATAAATAAACCTATTGTTGTAGAATTCGTGCTCTTTTAGCCCACCCAAATTAGTGCATATTTGCCTTAGTTTCTCCACTGTGAAGGCACATATCTGTCCTTGACGTTGGGTTTTTAGGCGAGTATATGCGAATACTTATCCTAGTCACGCAATGTCAAACAAATTTATATGTTCCTAGGGTGACCTAGGGTCGAGTCCCAGGAGAAAAGCCTAGACGTTGTTTTCTATGTATAATCACTAATGCAAGTCTACGAAAGATGAAAATTTTTATAATGATTTTTGTTTTATATATCTAAGTCTAATAAACAGAAATAAAATGCAGCAAGAACCCTACTTCATTCCTAGGTTATGAGATAATGATGCAATAATAATGAAGCAAGCATACGAAGTCATGAATGATATATTTCTTAGGTTATTGTGTTGCGCATTCTAGATTCAACTCTCGCTCCTTCTCTAGAATGGATGCAACACTTAAGTACGATTCTCAAACTCTCGCTCTGTTGAATCGTGTTTAGAACTTAAATCCCATAATCTCAACCTCTCGGTCTATTGATCGGTAATTCAAGTTCACAATAATGTTAACCTAAGGTAATATGTGTTTGTCACTCTCGCACACGAAACACTGCCCTAAACATACAATTCTGAATTCTAAACCTTCTAAGTTCAACTCTCGTTCCTTCCTTAGGTGTATAAAATTCAGAACACAAATAAAGGGAATAAACAAACATATCAAACACTTTGTATTGCAGTTAAAAATATGGTTTACATCAAGATCAAACCCGGGAAATCCGTGAGGATTCCCACCACAATACTACTCAGTCATGCTATGAAAAGAAATAAACAAAACAGGAATAAAAGTAGAGTAGAGGTCGCCGGTGTTGGAGAGGAGATCTTTGGCGTTTTCTCGAGCTTATTGTCGTCGAAACCTTTGGAGTAGCCGCTGAAAAATCCTTCCAGACCGCCTCTTGAAGCTTATCCGCTCCCATGATAATGTATCTTGTTCTCTGGCCGTCCAAGCTCTCTTTGTGTGTGTTTAGGGTTTTGTATTTATACTCTTGAATTTCCAAACCCTGAACTTTCCAAAAATCCAGATTCTGCAATATTCTGTCCTCGGCCGACTCACTTTTTGGGTCGCCAGACCCATTGTTTTGGGGTGCCCGTCCCATTTTCCTTGAAACTCCTTCTTTGCCTCCTGACCAACTCACTTTTGGGTCGGGCACCCAAGAAATGGGTCGGTCGACTCATTTTGCTTCCTAGGTCGCCCGACTCATTCCTCGGCAGAAACAGATCGGTCTGTCTTGAACGACCCAAAACGCCATCTTAGACTCCGGGTTGGAACTTGACGTAAACTACAAAGTTGTTTATAATTGAAAGAGCTTTCCAACGAAATATAATACATCGGAATCCAAGATTTGTGCTGTGTTTTAGAAGCTTTTAAAGAGCCAGAGGTCGGGCTGCCACTATGTGCTGCCATTTACTCGTTTCTTCTCCGAATCATCTGGAATTCGTCCGAACTTCTTTCATTCCATCCCGCATTGATATATTTACATTTATAACCTGAAATGGAATAAAAGAGTATCAAAAGACACGATAAAGATCGAAATGAACAAGAACTCAATGGGAAATATGTGCAAATGCATAGTACATTTGTTCGTATATCAAAATACCCCACACTTAAGTCCTGTTCGTCCCAAACAAGTAAAACCAGAGATCATGCAGTGAGTCAACATTATACGGATGGCATGGATATCGGAAAAAGTTCGGTACACAAACATGAGTCTCTACCCGTTTTATAATCCACTAAAAATTCAGAGTTACTCCTCTTATGCACCTACGCAATCCTTGGAAATCAATCAACTCAATACGGCAATACACATTCACATATTCGACACCAAAATTAGCATTCATGGGGCTTAACTCAATCTCAATTTCCTGTGCAATTAATATGAAGATAAATGCTGCTCACACAAGAACATTAGTCACGCCGTCCACCTATGCTTGCAAGGGCAAGTACATAAGCTTTTGACCACAAACTCATTCTCAAGCTTTAGACTAGACGTCGTAAACCGTAAGAGAAGAGGAGTTTCGACTATCTAACATTTTCAAAATATACACACAAGTCTTGTAGCTTAAGTACTAAGTACAAGGGTCATACCATAACCGTCCATGAAAACTTAATATAAATGTCCGACTTACACGCATGCGATATAAATTATGAAAAGGCTCAAAGTCGTGAATCAAGTATGCAGGTTATATTCATTTTTAAAACGTTTTATTTTCTGTGTTCCTACGAGTACTTTCAAGGGGGAACTTACCTTCCTAACCCTCGGCATTCGTAAGAACTTTTCATTAGAATTTATACAAATGCTTTCAAGGGGGAACTTACCTTCCTAACCCTCGGCATTTGTATAGATCTTCCAATAAAATTCAGATTTTTTCTTCTTTCAAATATTATGTTTAACCCCACACTTAAAACTTGACAATGTGCCTACGTGAAACAAAACTCAGCATGCGATGCAAGTAAGACAAATACAAGGGCAAGTCAAGTCGGTTATGATCACCTAAAAGCATACAAGAACTTGTGCAATGCGTTTCAATGATAGTTATTCATGCGAATGCTAATCTAACTTCACTTTTCATGCATGGAAAGAGTTCGAAAACAAGCCAAACAAAGCTAGTCTAGATGCCAAAACATGTGAATGCAATTGCCATAAAGAATATCAATCATCCCAAAGATATGTCACGTGAAATCGAGGCCTAACTCATGCTGATCAGATTTTAAAATAATACTACTCAATGCTCGGTGAACTTTATCAACGTGTGATCAACATTATAAGTATGAATGCAGTAAATGTGCGTCTAACATGTATATGGACATGGAATAGCAACGCAACAATTCAGAGATATGAAACCACCCCACACTTAAAAGTTTGCTTAGTCCCTAAGCAAAGAAACAAATAAAGAACAAAGAGAAAGTTATAAGGAAACTTCTCTCGTGTGTGGTAGTCCAACAAGCAAAGTGAAGCTTCCTCCAAAGCAACAATCCATCGAGCCCTCGTACGTCAGAAACTCAATCCATAAAAGGGTTAGTGCACACCTGAATATCAATGATAAACACAAGCTATAAAAGATATATCAAACGCAACACAATAGAATTGCAATTACCAATGAAATCAAGGGGCACAATCAATCCAAAACGTGAGTTTCATTATATATATGCATGAATATTACGTGTTATGATCTTGTGCTAAAACATGCTTAAGAATGGTTCAAATTTTATTTAAAAATTGATCGTTAAAGCTCTTAGTTCAAACCTGCCCGACCTAAAAAGTG
>QZGG01002382.1:0-38871 GCA_006409495.1 Sedum album
GACCGCAACAGAAAACGGAAGAGGAACGGCAGCAAGGGAGGGAGGGCAGGAGGGCCGCAGAGCAAAGGAGGGACGCGAAAGAGAGAGGAAAGGGAGAAGACAAAAG
This sequence comes from Sedum album, assembly GCA_006409495.1. Lineage (NCBI taxonomy): Eukaryota > Viridiplantae > Streptophyta > Magnoliopsida > Saxifragales > Crassulaceae > Sedum > Sedum album. Next base: position 107 of record QZGG01002382.1, read on the forward strand.
GGGGCAAGCACCGACAGAACCAGAAGCGCCCAGAGAGGAGGACGGGGAGGCACAGGGCAGGGAGGGGCAGAGGCGAAGGGAAAGCGAAGCAGGGGGAAGGCGAAAAAGGCCCCGGGGAAAAAGAGAGAGGGCGCCGACGGGACCCGGAAGAGGGGGAAGGAGCAACGGAAGGCAGAGAGGCAGGCGGGCGGAAGGCGACAGGAAGAACAGAAGCCAGAGGACGGAACGGGAAGACCGAGGAGAGAGAAGAGCAGAAGAGGAGGGAGGCGGCAGAGGGGGAGGCCGAGAGAGAGCCAGGCAGGGGGACGGCAGGGGACGAGAGAGAAGAGCCAGCGGGAGAGAGAGCAGCAGCGACAGCCAGAAAGCCGGAGGCGGGGAAGAAGCGGGGACAGGGGGGAAGGGGGGGGGAGGAGCAAAAAGAAGAAGCGACGGCAACCGAGAGGCCCGGAGGCACAGCCAGACAGAACAGAGAAAGGACACGGGGAAAGGGGGACAAGGAGCGAGAGCAGCGGGGGCGGGAGCGAAACGGAGGGCAAAAGAGGGGAAAGCGGCCACAGGAAAAGGACCGGCGGGAGGGCCGGGGGAGAGCCAAAAACGGCGCAGCAACAGGCGGACAGGGGGGAAGGGGGAGGGAACCAGAAAAGGGGGGGAGAGCCGGAGCGAAGCGGGGCGAGGGAAGCGGCCGGGAGGAAGAGGAGGAGGGAGGAACCCGGGAGACCAGCCCCAGGGGGGGGGAAGGGAGGGCCCAAGGGGGAGAAAAAGACCCACAACCCCGGGGGGAGGGGAAGAAGAAGGCGAAAAAGGAAGAAAGAGAGGGAGAAGGAGGAGGCGCCGGAGGAAAGAGAAGGGGGGCGGGCGGGGAAAAAAAAAAGAGGAAAAACGGGGACACGGGCAAAAAAAAGCCGGGGGGAGCAGAGGGGGAGGAAGAAAAGGGCGAAGCGGAAGAGAAAAGCGGAAAAAAGAAGCGCCAGGAGCCCCACAAGGAAACGAGGCAGAGGGGAAAGAGCAGGGGCCGAGGGAGAGAACAGAGCGGAGGGGCGGACACAAAGGGAGAAGGGCACGGACGCGAAAGGCGGGGACAGGCAAAAAAGGAGGCGAGAGCGCGGCGGGAAGAAAGGGAGCAGGAGGAGGAGGAGGAACCGGAGGAGAAGAAAGAAAAAAGAGAGAGCGGGAGGGCACAAGAGCGAGGCGGCGCACAAAGCACGAAAGGGGGCGACGAGGCGGGCCGGGCGGACGAGAAACACGGAGAGACCGGAGACGCAGAGCGAGCAGGGGAGCCAAGGGGGAAGGCGGCAGCAAAGGCGAGGCACAAGAGGGAGGCAAGAAAGGAAAGGAAGAGGAAAGCGAAGGCAACGGGACGCGGGAAAAAAGGAAAACCCCGAGCGCGAGGGCGCGGGAGCCGAGAAACGACCCACGGGCAGAGAACCAGGGGGGAAAAGAGAGAGCCGGAACGGAAGAAGACGAGGAGAGAGAGGAGAGGGAGAAGGAAAGAGAGAAGGAAGAGGAAAAAAAAGGGGAAAAAAAAAAAGAGAAAGAAGGACACAGAGAGGAGCAGGAGCAGACAAAAAAGAAAGCCACGGGGGGGCAGACGGGGACAAGCCAAAGGCAGCAGGCCGGGGGGACACAAGCAAAAAAGGAGGGGAAGGGCGACAAGAAGAGAAAAAAAGAAGAGAGGGGAGCAAAAAGGAGGGACAAAAAAAGAGGAGAAGAGCGGCGGGGGGCGAAGGAAGGCACAGAGAGAGAGGCAAAAAAGAAGCGAAGGCAAAGCAGAAGCGAGAGGGAGGGCCGAAGGAGGAAGAGAAGGGAAAGCACGAAGACGCGAAGAAGGAGGAAGGGACAAAAAGAAGGAAAGGGGAGAAACCGGAAACGCAACAGGGCGAGGACAAGAAGGGCAAAACCGGAAACCCGAACAGGCGGCAGAAGGGAGAGCGGGACAAGGAAAAAAGAGGGCAGGCCGGAAGGCGAGGAAAAAAGCGAGGAAGGAGGGGAACAGGCAGAGACAAAAGGGGCAAAGCCAAAGGGCAGGGCGGAGGGACGGAAAAGAAAGGGCACGGGGGAAGGAGCGAGAAGGGAGGGGCCCCGCCAAACGAGGCGAGCAAAAAGGGAGAGGGGGCCGAGCCAGGGCGAACGAGCGAGGGGAGGAGGGAGCAAAAGGGGAGAGGGAGACGAAGCAGAAGAAACCGGCAGGGGCGCGGCGGGGGAGCGAAGGCGAAGGAGGAAGAAAACACGGGCGAGAAGGAAGCCAAACAAAAAGGAAAACGGGGGCAAGGCGAGAGGGGGGAAAAAAAAGAGAGGAACCAGGGACAGAAGGCGAGGCGGAGGGGGACGCGGGGAGGGGGGGAAGGGGAGAAAAAAAGACGGAGCCGAGAGGAGCAACGAAGAACGAGAGAACGAGAACCAACGCAGCGCCGGCGCAGGAGCGGAAGCAAAAGAAAAAGAAAGAGGGAAGAGAGGAGCGAGGGGCAGAGCAGGGGAGCAACGGAAAGGGGGGGCAGAAGACAGAAAAACAAAGAAAGCAGAGGAGAGGGGAGGGAAAGCGCAAGGGGCAAGGAGGGGAGAAGCGGAAGGGGAGAGAAAGAGAGCGAAAAGAGCAAGGCGAGAGGAGGCCAAGCGAAGAGGGAAGGCGCGAAAAAAGAGCAGAAAAAAACAAGGGAGCGAAGAAAGCAGCAAGAGGGAGAGGCAGCCCGAAGGGGGAGAGAACAACAAAAAGAGCGGCGAGCCAAGAAAGAGGAAGAGGAGGGACGCAAGAACAAAGGCCACGAAGAGCGCCAGGGGCAAAGGCAGACCGAACCAGGAAGAGAGAAACGAGGGAACGAAGGAACCCAGGAAGGGAGACAAGGCGCGGGAAGAGGAAGGCGAAAAAGGCAGGGGGGGAGGGCGGAAGGAACCAGGAAGCGGGGCAGGGAGGCGGAAAAGGCAGAGGCGAACCAACAACGGAAGGAGAGAGGGAAAGAGCAAAGAGGCGCCCGCGAAAAAGGGGGAGGGGAGGGGCAAGGGGAAGGGAGCCGAGACGAGAAACAGAAAGGAAAAGAAGGAGGGCGGGAGGCGAGAAAAACGAGAAGGAGGGAGAAGGGAGAACGAGAAAGAGAGAGAAGAGAGACCGAGGCCAGGGAGGAGAGAGCAAAACAAAGGAGAGAAGAAGGGCAAAGAAACGAGAGAAAAGGGGAAAGACGCGAGGGCGGCAAGGGCAAGAGAGGAGGCAGGACGGACAGACAGGGAGAGAGGAAGGAACGGGGGGCAAGCGGGCGGGGAGGCGCGAGGAGCGGGAGGAGAAGAAACGCGCAGGGCCAGGGCGGAGGAGAGAGGAAGGGCGAAAACAACCAGCAACGAGAACCCCAAAAGAACCAGAGGCGGAAACAACAGCGAGGCCGAAGGAAGGGAAGAGCGAGAGAGGAAGAGGAGGGGGGCGGGAGAGACGCGCGGCAAGCACGGGAACCGACGGGGAGCACAGCGAGACAAAGAGAAGCGGGGAGACGAGCAAGGACACGAAAGGGGCGCGGGGGGGAAAAAGAGGGGACGAGAGAGGCCAGAGAAACCAGGGACAGGAAGACCGGCAGAAACACGGAGGGGGGCGGGGAAAGGAGCCCCCGAAGAGGGGGGCGCGGGCGGGAAACCGGGAGAAGACGGGAGGAAAGAGGGGGAGGAGCAGAAAAGGAGCCAGAAAAGCGAGGCAAAGAGCAGCAGCCAAAAGGCCGAGACAAACGCAAGGGAGGCGGGCAGAAGAGAACGGGAAAAGGAAGGGAAAGAGGCGGGCCGGGGAACGAACAAAAAAAGGGGGGGGCCCGGGGGAACAAAGAAGAGGCGGGGGGGCGGCGCCCCGGGGCAGGGGAAAAAGAGAGGAAAAAAGGAGAGGAGCCAACCGCAGACCCGGGGGAAGGGAGCGGACAACAGCGGGGCGCGAAAAGAAGGGGGAGGCGAAGCAGAGGAGCGAGGAAGCGCCGAGAGGCGCAGAGGGGGGACAGGAGGGGGCGGGAGGAAAGAAGCAGGACCAAAGAGGCCGCGAGAAAGAGCGGAAGGGAGCAGAGCGGGAAGGGACGGACGGGGAAAGAACGCAAACGGGAGAACGGGAGGAGAAGACGAGAGGAGGACAAGGCGGCAGGGGGCAGGGAGCAAGAGGGAAAGCCCAAAGGAACGAGAAGGGGGGGCCAGGGCACGAGAAGGGAGACAGGGAAAGGGGACGAAAAGAGGGCAGGAGCCCCAGAGGAGGAGAAAAGGAAAGCACGACAGAGGGCGAGAGGAGAGGAAAAGGGACGGAAGGAGAGCGAGGAAGGAGGAGGAGAGGAGGGCGCACGGAGAGACCGGAGAAGAAGGGGAAAGAGCAGGGGGAGGAGAGGCAAAGGGGGAGAAACCACGAAGGGAGGGCAGCAGGGAGAGACACGAGGGCGGAGAGAAGAACGGCGAGACGAAAGGCGGACAGGAAGAGAAAAGGAACAGGGCGAAGAGCGGCGACGAACAGCACGGAAAACAGGGGGAAAAGACGGGACGAGAGGGGGAGCCAAAACGGGAGGAAACAGCGGGAAAACCAAAAAGAGGGGGGGGGGAACCCGGCAACAGAGACGAAAGAGGAAAGGACGAGAGAGAACGGGGGAAAGGGAAAAAGGAGAAGGCGCCCGGGGCGACGAAGCGAGGCGAACGACCACCACAGGCCGAGAAGGGAGGGGGAGGGGAAGGGGAAGCCGGGCGACGGCGCAAGGGAGAAGGACAGACCGAGAAGCGCGACGAGAAAGAAGAGCGGGGAAAGGGGGGGAGAGGGGAAGCCGGCGAAGACCCGAAGGAGAGCCGAAACCGGCGAGGGGGAAAAAAAAAAGCGAAAGGACGGGGGGCGAAGAGCACGCGGCCGCCGGAGGGGGACACCAAGGAGGGGGACCGCAAAGGGAAGAACAAAAAGGGGGCAGGAAGGGGAAGGACCGAAGCACGGCCCAAGGGAGGGGCCGGGGGCGGGGAGAGAACGAGGACCGAAGGCGAGGGAGGGGCAGGAAGGAGCCGGCGCAGGGGAGACGGAGCCGACCCGGGGAGAGAGGCAAAAGGGAAGGAAGGCGGGAGGAGGCAACGAGAGGACGGAGAAGGGAGAGAAGGCGCAAGAAAGAGGCGAAGGAGGCGAGCGAGGAGAGAGGGGCGGAGGGGAGGCCGCAAGAGGGGGCGGGAAGGGACAAGGCCAAAGGCAAGAAGCAAGGCAGAAGGAAGGGAAGGAAGGAAAAAGAGGAAAAGAAGAGCCGCCGGGCGAAAAAGGGGGGAAAACGGGCGACGGAGCCGCAGGAGAGGACGAAGGAGAGGAAGGGGGGCGAACCCGAGACAGAAACAAAGACAAGGCGAAGCGGGGAAAAGAACGCGCGGAAGAACCCGAAGGACAAAGAAAGAAAGGAAGGCGGGGGGACAGGAAAGGGAGAGAGCCAGAGACCGCGGACGCAGAGGAGGAGAGGAGAAAAGAGGGGCAAAAACGGAGACCAAAAAGGGGGGCACGCAAAACCGGACGGCGGAGCGCACGGAAGAGGGACGGAGAAGGCCAAAGGGGAGGGAGGCAGGGGCAAGCAAGGGGCAACAAGACCAGGGGGACGGGGACAGAGGGGAGGGGGCGGGGGGGGCGGGGGCCGCGGCCGGACGGGGGAGGCAGGGGGACAAGAAGAGGAACACCAGGGGCGGCGCAAACCGCCGCAGGAAAGGCGAGGCGGACAGCAAGGGAGCAAGGGAGGCAACGAGCAGAAGGAGGAGAAAAGGGCCCGGGCGGGGAAGAGAGGCAGCAGGACGGCGAGGCGGAGAAGCGGAGACGAGGGAAGGGGCGGACGAGAGGGAACCCCGAGGCCACAGAAGGGCGGAGACCCCCGAAAAAAGGCGGGGGGAGAAGAAACACGGAAGAGCGGCAAGAGAAAAGAAAGAAGGCAAGCAGCGGAGCAAAGAAGAGGGACGAGGGGCGAGAGAAAGGCACAGGAGCGACGCGGACACGAGAGGGAAGGGGGGGAAGCAAGAGCAGAGAGGAAGCGGCGGGAGGAGGGACGGGGAGGCGAGCGCCGCGGAGGAAAGGGCAAGCCGAGACAAGCGGAGGCAAGCGCAGAGCGGGGCGGGCGAAAGAGAAGGAACAGGGAGGACACGGGCAAAAGCGGAGAAAAGACCACACGAAGAGGCGACCCGAAGAGGAGGCAAGAAGCAGGACAGGAAAGGGAAGGAAGGGAAAGAAGGGGGAGGGAGAAGGAAGCGAGAGGGAAGGCGCAACGCAGCGAGGGAGCAGGGCCGGGAGCGGAACGGCGCAAGACAGCAGCGGACCACCGGCGGGGGAAAGCGGGAGAAGACACAACAGAGAAGGACCGGGACAGAAACCAAGAGAGGGGGAGGGAGGACAAAGGGAAAGGAAGCGAGGAGAGGGGAGAAAACCCCAAGGAACGGGCAAGAGGGAAGGGAGCCGAGAGAGGCGGGAGGGAGGGGCCGGGGCGAAAGGCAAAGCGAGGAGGCAGGCGGAGGGGAAGGAGAAGGAAAAACAAGAAAGACGGGGGCGAGAAAGCGGGACAAAGGAAGCGGAACGCCGAAGGAAGCACGGCAGGAGGCCGCCCGGAAGGAAGGGAGGGGGGAGGCCGGAGACAGGCGGAAGAGGAAAGCGGACAGGGCGAGGAGAAGCAACACAAGGGGACGGGACCCCGGGGACGGGCAGAAAAAAGGACGAAACGAAGAAAAAAAAACAAAGGGGAAAGGCGAGGGGGAGAGACCAAGCAGAAGGGCGCCCAAGAGCGAGAGGGGCCGCAAAAGGGCGAAGAGACAGACAGGGGGGACCGGGGGAAGAAGAGGCAAGAGGAGCGGCGGAAAAGAGAGCAGGGGCGGAGAGAAGAGGGAAAACAAAGAGGGGACGGGCGAGAAAAGGAGGGCACAACGGAGGGACCGAAAAAGGAGGGGAGGGCAGGGGGAGGGCGAAAAAACGACGAAAAGCGAGGGGAAAGGGGGAACAGAAGGAGAAGCCAGAGCCCCAGAAGAGAGGGAGCGAGGGAGAAGGCACGGGGAAGGGAGGAGGCCCGAGAGACAAACAGCAGGAGAGGGAGGGCACAAGGGAAGCAAGGGAAAAAGGAAAAAAGACCGAAAGGGAGGGAGGGAGCAAGAGGGAAGGGGGCGCCAAGACCCAACCAAAGGGCCGCGACAGGACCAAGCAAAAAGACGGGGGGGCGACGGGACGGCGAAAGGGGGGAAAGGGAGGAACAGGCGCCAAAAAGGGGACGGGGAAGAAGCCCGCAGGGACGGAAACCAGGAAAAGAACACCGAAGAACGGAGGGGGGACGGGACGAAGGAGGGGAAAGACGGGAAAGAAAGACCAGGCAGGGAAGAGGGCCAAAGGGGGGGCAAAGGGAGCGGCGGGGGCACCAAGCAGGAGGGGGCGAAAACCGCGAAGCCGACAGGACACGCAAGAGGGCCGAAAAGGACGACGGGAAAAAGAGAGAAAAGAGCAGGGGCCAGGCAGGGGCGCCGGAAGAAGGAGGGCCCAGCCCGGGAGCCAACGGGGCGCGGAAGACAGGAGCAGGCAAGGCAGGGGGGGGGAGGGGGAAGGGGAAGGCGGAGAGAGCCAGCCCCCGAAAGAACCGGACAGGAGAAGGGCCAGCAGCCGGCGCGAGCAAGAAGAAAAAAAGGGACCCCGCGAGAAGGAAAAAGGAAGAGGGGAGGGCGAGCGAGACAGAGAGGAAGGAGGCGGCGGGAAGAAGGGACGGAGGGGCCGGAGGGGCAAGGAGGCAGGGCAAACAGGGCAGGGCGGAGAAGGAAAGGCGCAAGACCCAAGGAGGCGGACAGACAAAGGGGAGCAGGAGCAAGGGCGGGCGGGGGGCGCAGAGCGGGGCAAGGAAGGGGCGGGGAGCCCCAAAAGAGCGCGAGCCCGGGGACAGACAAAGAGGGGACGGGGGACGAAGAGAGGCGAGCCCCGGGGCGCCGGGAGAGCCCGGGGGCACGCCGAGAGGAGCAGAACGCGGGGCAAGGCAAAGGAAAGGGAGGCAGGGCCAGACGAGAGAAAGGGAAGGAAAAGCGAGAAAAAAGGGGGCCCAGGCCACAGCACGGAGGAGACGGAGACGGGAGCGGACGGAGCCGAGGCACGCACGACACGAGGAGAGGGGAGGGGGGGAGCAGAGAGAAAACGGGCGAGGCAAGCGAACCAGCCGAGCCGCGGCAGGGGGCGGACACGGGGGGGAGAACAAAGACACAGGGGGCGGAAGGCGAAGGGGGCAGAGAAAGAGAGAGGGCACACAAGAGGGCAAGACACAGCAGAAGCCAGAGGCAAGGCACACACGCCAGAAGAGGGGAGCGGCCACAGGCGAAGCAGAACCAAAGGGGGCGGGGGCGAACCACCGGGGAAGCCCCAGGCAGAGGAGAGGCGGGGGCGCGGGAAGAGAAAGGGGCGCGAGGAGCAAAAACGCAAAGCGACGCGGGGCGGGCGGGAAGAGGCGCCGGAAGAGCCAGGAGAAGGAGAAGAAGGAGGGGCAGGGGCCAACGGGGGGCGCGCGGGACGGAACGGGAGAGAGGAGGGAAAGGCAGCCAGGGCCGGGGCAGGGACCCGAGGGAGGAGACGAGCGGAGGGAAACAAGGGAGCGAACGGAGAAAAGGGGCGAGACGCGAGGAGGAACAAGGAAAAGCGGGGGAGGGAAAAGGGCGCGAGAGAGGGGGGGAGAAACGACAAGGAAGGGCAAAGAGCGGAGACAACCCAGAAAGCACGGGAGCCGGAGCAACGGGGAGGGAAGCCGACGGGGGAGGAGCAGGGAAGGAGAAGAACGGAAAGGGGGGCAAGGAAGAAGGGCAACGCCGGACAAGCCGGCCCAGGCGGACAGAAGAAGCAGGCCGAGAGGAGAGAGAGCAAGAACAGAGGAAGGGGCAGGAGAGAGGGGGACAGGGGGGGAGGCGGGCGCGAGCCGGAGGAGGGAAAAGGAGCAGGGCCGGGGCGGGCGGGGGAGGGAGCGAGAAGAAGGCACCGAGCCCAAGAACAAAAAAACCGGACGGGAAGGAGCCGGGAGGAAGAGCAAAGGGGGCGAAAGGGAGGGCCAGAAGGAGGACGGAGAACCGGCAGGGCCCAAGGAGCGGGGAGAGAGGGGCCAGGAGGCAGGGGAGGCACGAGGGCGGGGAAGGGAGGAGGAGCGGGGGGAGAACCAGCAAGGAGGGGGAACCCGCCGAGCCAGGGGCAACCCCGGGGAAAGAGGACCGGAAGGGAGGCGGGCCAGGAGGGCAAAGACGGCGGACAGGACCCAAGAAGGGAGGAGGGGCGGGGAAGGGGGCAGGACCGGCGGGAGGAGGAACAGGACCCGGGGGGAGAAGGGGAAGAAAGGGCAAAACCCAGGGCGCCGGCCAGGAGCCACAACAGGCGGGGGGAGGGGACGGGAGCGGCCCGGGGGGGGGGAGGGGAGCAACAGGACCGAGGGAGAAAGCCCGAACGGGAGGGCGGGGGAAGGGGAAAGGGAGGCCAGGGGAAAAAAAGAGCAGGAGGGGGAGCGAGGGAAGAAGCACGGCAAAGGGAAGGCGCCCGAGAGACAGCGAGGCGGGGGCGAGGGAGGCGCCGGCGGGGAAAAAGGGAAAAGAGCGGGGCGGCGGGGGGGAGAAAGAAAAAAGGAAAGAAACCGAAGGGGCGGGAAAGCCGGGGGAAAGACGGGCGAGAACGGCCAAGAGGGGGGGACAGCGGCGAGCCGAAAAGGCGCGAGGGGCAGCAGAGCCGCGGGACGCGGAGGCAAAAGGGCCAACAAGGGAGGGAGAGGAGACCGGGGGAGGCAAAGAGAGAGCGGGGGAGACAAGGCGGAGGGGCGAGAAAAAGAGAAGGGAAGACGGGGGGGGGCGGAGGGGAGGCCAGGGGGGAGGAAAAGGAAAAAGGGGGAAAGGAACCGGGGGGAGGAGCCGCGAAAGGGAAGCGGGCCGCGGCCGCAGGGAGAAAAGGAAGAAAAAAAGCAAGGAAAGGCCGGGAGGCCGCAGGAAGGGCGGCCGGAGGAGGGAAGCGGCCAGGGGGCCAGAGGGCGAGAAAAGAGGGGGGGGGGGCCGGCGCAGGCCCAGAAGAAGGAAGACGAGGAGGGGCAGGGCGAACAGGCAGAAAGACAGCAGCGAGAGGAGAACGGCCAGCGGGAAAGGAGGGGGGGGGGGAGACAAGAGCCGCGAGGCCGGGCAAGGGGGAAGCCAAGACACAAAGCGAGGGGCGGGCAAGGCAGGAGGGGGGAGGAGCAACGAGGGCCACAGAAGGGGGAAGAGGAGGGCGGGAGCAGGGACAGAGCCAGGACCCCGGAGACAAAGAGAGGCGGGGCGAAGGCCAGAGAGAGGACGGCGCAAGACAACGGCGGGCAAAGGCAGGAAAAGGGCAGGGACGGCGGCGGGAAGCCCGAGGAGGGGAGAAGAGGCGGGGGGAGGGGCGCAGAGGGGCACGGGGAAGACAGGGGCCGGCGAGGGCGCCAAGCAAAGCGCGGCGCAGGGCAAGACCGAGGGGAGCGGCGGGACCGGGCCGAAGCGGAGAGAGAAGAAAACGGCCAGAAGAAAGACGCGGACGAGCGGCGCGGGAGGCAACACACGGCCACGCGAGGGGCCGAGGCGAGACGGGGACGGGCGCGCGAACCAGAGGAAAGAGGAGGGAGCAGAGGAGGGAAGGAGGGAGGGCGCGGGAAAGCGCGGCAGGGGGAAGGCGACACACGCCGGGGGCGGGGGCGACAGCCAGGAGGGGCAGCGGGGGACAGCGCGGACGAAACGGAAGAGGAGACCGCGGCGACGAAGAGCCCGGAAGGCGGCAGCGCGGCCAAGACCGGGACCGGGGAGCAGAACGGCGGCGCGGGGCAGACCGGGAGCCAGGGCGGGACGCAGAGCAGGGCCGGCGGCGGGGGGAGCAGCAAAGGGGGGCCGCGGCGGGACCCCGGAAGCCACAAGGACCGGCCGAGGACCAAGAAACCACCCGACCCCGCACAGCGGGAACAGGCACAAGGGGAGGGGGAAACGGGCGGGAACAGGAAGAACGCCCGGGGAAGGCGACGGCCACGCGGACGGGAGCGAAGACGGCCGGGGGGGGGGAACCAAGGGGGGGAGAAGGGGGCCAGAGGGGAGCAGCGCAGAAAGAGGAGGCAGAGGGAGAGGGAGAGAGCCAGGGCAGGGCAAAACGAAGCCGGAGGGGAGGGGCCGGAGGGGGCGGAAGAGAGGGAGGGGCAAAAGAGGAGCCGGGGCGGGGGGAGGGCGCGGGGCGAACAAAGGACGAGAAGGCGGCCGCGCCGGCGGAGCAGGCGACAGGGGGCACAAAGGGGGCGAACGGAGGCGCGGAGGGGCAGAGGGGGCAGGCCGGACCGGAAGGAGGAAGGGAGGCGGGAAAGGGGAAGGGGACCGGCCCGAAAAAAAGCGGGAGGAAGAAAAGAAGAACCGAGCGAAGCGAGCGAAGCCGGCGAAGCGGGAGGGCGAAGGCGAGAAAGGAGACGGCCGCGAGGGGAAGCAGAACGACGGACGGCAAGGGGGACGCGAGCCCCGGGGAGGAGCCGGAGAAAACGGCGCCGGAGCCGGCCGGAAACAGAACCGAGAAGGAGGGCCGCGGGAGCGAAACGAACCCGGAACAGACCAGGGGGAAGGGAGGCGGGAAGGAAACCGGCAGGAACCCAGGGGGGCGGGCAGGGGGGGAAAACCGCCGGGGGGACCAACGAAGGGAGGAAGAGGGAGAGGAGACAACCCGGCCGGGCGCGGGGGGGCACAAAGAGAAGGGGCGGAGCGAAGGCGGGAGGCGAAGGAGGACCAGAGAGAACACAAAAGGGCCCCGCCGAGGCGGGCGAGGCGAGCGGCGCGGGCGGGCAGGAGACCGGGAGAAGGAGAAAGGAGGACAAGGCCCAGCCCACCGAAAAGGCGAGGAAGGGGGGGAGGGAGAAGAGAGGCGGAGACCAGGGCGACGGAGCCGGGGGAAAGGGAAAACAGGGCGAGAGCGGCCGGGACGAGGGCGGCGAGGGGGCAGGGGGAACACCAAAAAAGAGGGGGGGGCCCGAGGGGGCCGCACGGGGGGAGAAAACCCGCGCGGAAAAGGAGGGGAACAAGGGGGCAGGGAGGGGAGGAGACGCGAGGCGAACGGGGCCGGGGCGAGGCAGGGCAGCAGGGCGGAGAGAAGGAGGAGAGCAGCAAGAGGGGCGCGACCCAGGAGGAACGAAAAGGAGGGGGGCGCAAAAGGGGACGAGAAGAAACAGGCGCGGGAAAAAGGAGGAGAAGGGAGAGACGGGAGACAGAAGCGACGAAGAAGGAAGCGAGCGCAGGCAAGGAAAGGGACGAGAACGAGAGAACGAGGGCGGGAGGGCAGGGGAGAAGACCGCGGGGGCGAAGGAAACGAGGGGAGGAAAAGGGAACGGGCGCAAGGCGCGGGCAAGGGCACCAAAAAGGCGCGGGCCGGGGGAGGGCCCGCGGGAGCAAGGACAACGGCAGCAGGGGCAGCAGAGCGAGGAGCAGACCGGGAGCACGGGGGAGGGCGGGACAAGGACGGACAAGGACAGCGCGGAGCACGGCAGAGCGGGCGAGAGGCAGAGGGGGACGGCGGCGGGAAGCACAGCAACAAGAAGGGCACCAAGAGGAGCAGAGCGGCGAGGACGAGCGCCGAGGAGGCGAAGACACAGGAAGGGCGCGCCCCGCGGGGGGCCGCGACAGGCAAAAGGGGCGGAGGGGAGCAGAGCAGGGGGAAGCGAGGGGGAAAAGGCAAAAGGGGCGAAGAAAAAAAAGAAAGAGGCGGGGGCAAAAGGGAAACCCACAAGGGGGGGGAGGGCAAAGGAAAAGACCGCGGGCCCGGCAGGGGACAGGGCGAGGCGGAAAGAAGAAAGGGAGGGGGAGAGCAGGGGGGAGGCGGCGAGGGAAGAGCGGGCGGGCGACAGGGGCGGCGACGCCCCCGAGGGCAGAAAGGAGGCGACCCGGGGAACGACAGCGACCCAAGAGGCGGGGAGCCGGGACCCGACCCCAGACGGGGGCGGCAGGGCGGACGGGAACGGGGGGAGCGGGAAAGAGACGGACCCAGAGGGGGCCACCACGACGCACAGGGCGGGGCAGGGCGCGGCGCCCCGCGGCGAGGGGCGAGAGGGGAGCCAAGGCGGGGCCAGGGCGGGAAGAGCGGAGCGACCGAAACAAAGACGAGGACCGCGAGAAGAGAGGCCCGGCAGGCGGCCGCGAGGGGGGGACGAAAGCGGGGCGGGGGGGGAGAGGGGAGGGGGGCGCAAGGCCAGCGCGACGCCAGAACGGGACAGGAGAGGGGCGGCGCAGCCAGCGCCGCGCGAAGCAAAAGAAACGAGGGAAAAAAGGGACGGAAGAGAGCCCGGGAGGGAAGGAAGGAAGAAGAGAGGGAAAGGGAAGCCAGAGAGGCGGGCAAAGGGGAGCGAGGGGAGGGGAAAGGCGGCGAGACGGGGGGGCGAGAGAACGAAAGGGAAGAGGGCGAGAGGAGAGAGAGGCGAGGGCGAAAGGCGAAAGAAGGCGAGGGGGAGAGCCGAACGAAAGCCGGAGGGGACGGGCGGGGAGCGGAGCGGAGCCCGGAAAAGGGAACAAGCCAAGAAAAAAAGGGGGCGCGGGCGAAGAGGGCGCGGGCAAGAGCGCAGGCAGGGGGGGGGAGCCGAGGACGGGGCAGAAGCAAGGAAAAGAGGCCGGGGGCAGGCCGCCAGCCCACCCAAGGAAGGGGGAGAAGGCAGCGGCAAGAGAAGGGGCGCCAGGCAGGGGGCCGGCGGGCCCAGCGGGGCGCGAGGAAGGGGGGGCGGAAGGGGACAAGGGAGCGCGGCGGGACGGGGGCGGGAGGCAAGCCGCGGAAGCGGGCGGGGCGCGAAGCGCGGGGGGGGGCGAGCAACAAAGGAGGGAGGAAGCGAAAGAGGGAGGCGGGAGGAGAGACAGGGGGGGGCGGAGAGGGGGAGAGACCGGACAGAGGAGAGGGGAAGCAGAGAGCAGGGAGAGGGGAGCGCGCGGGCGCGCACCAGGCCGCGGAGCCACAGCCGGGAAAAGGGCGCGGGACAAAGAAAACGCCGAAGCGGAGGGAGGGGGGGGGAGGAGGCAAAAAAAGAGGGCAGGGGCGACAAGGAGAGGACCAAGCGAGCCGAGCGGAACGAGGGCGGGGCGGGGGAGGCAGAGAAGGCGAAGCGAGGAGGGGGGAGAGGGCGAGAGGGCGGAGGGGAGACGAGAGGAGCAGGCGGGGGGAGAACCGGAAAAAAAAGCAACGAGGCACACACGAAGCAGAGCAAGGAGGGCAAAGGGGGAAGCGAGGGGGAGGCAACCCGAGAGAAGGGCCAAAGGGGACGGGGGGGGGCGGCAGGAGACAAAAAAGGAAAGAGGGGGGCGGCAAGCAGGAGCAGGAGAGAAAACAGAAGCGAAACGGAAGGGGAGGAGGCGGCGGCGACAAAGAGCCAAAGGGGAGCCCGAAGACCCCAGAGAGAGGGCGAACGGGAGAGGAACAAGAAGCAAGGGGGGCGCGAAGCGGGGGGAGGGGAACCCGACCGGCGCGGAGCCAGGCAACCCGGGCAAGGGCGGGGCCGGCAAGACGACCGGAAAGGGGGAGGGGAAGGCCGGGGGAGCGGCCGGGGCAGGCAAGGCAAGAGCGGGGGCAGCGCCGGACGGAAGGAAACGCGAGGGGGAAGGGGCCAGCGAGAAAGGCGGCAAGAAGGGAGGGGGCCAGAAGGGGGGCAAGGGAAGAGCAAGGGGGAGGGACGGGGAGACAAGGGAAGGCGGGGGACAGGCAGCGGGAAGGCGGCGAGGCGGCGGGAGGACCGGCGAGGAAGAACGGCGGAAAGCCCAGAGAGAGGAGGAGGGAAGCAGAGCGAGGCGGGGGGAAGCGCGAGAGGGGCAAGGCCGGCGACACCAGAAGCGAGGCGCAGAGGGGGGGACAGAAGGGGGAGAAAAGCGCGGAGGGGGGAGCGGCGGGGAGACCGGCAGAAGAAGGGGGGCGGGGGAAACCAAAGGGAAGGAGGACGGGGCGGGACCAAGGCGGAAACCAAGGGGAGGGAGGGGGGGCCCAGGCGCCCGCACGACGAGACAGAGCCGGAGACGACAGAGCGGGGGACGGAGGGAGAGGAGAGACAGGCGGGGGGGACCAGAAGAGAGAGGGGGAGGAAGCAGGCAGAGGAAGGCGAGGGAAGAGAGAAAGAGCGAGAAGCGGAGGCGGCAGGGAAGGAGAGAGCGGGGAACACAAGGGGAGAGGACAAGGGGGCGGGGGAGCGGAGAACCGCGCCCGCGAGCGCGGGGGGGGAAGGGGGGACCGCAGGCCCCGCGGGGACGGCGGCGGGACGAAGAAGGAAAGGGCCGGGCGGGAAAGCCCGAGGGGGACGAGCAGGGGCGGCAGCCGAAACGAAGGGAAAAAGGGAGAACAGGCGCGAGAAGGCAGGAGGGCGAGGAGCAGAAGGGGGCCGCGGAAGAACGGCCACGAAGCGGAGCGACCACGGGGCGGGCGGGGGAGCAGACAGAGAGAGGGGGGACCGAAAGCAGAGACGGGAGGAGGCCGGGGCGGGAGGAGCAGAAGGGGCACCGCCGACGAAGCAAGGAGAAACAGGGCGGAACGACGAGAGCGCGCAGCAGGGGGGCAGGGCCCCGAAAAGGGAGAGGCAGGGCAAAGGCGCCCAAGGGGGGCCGACCAGACGAGCGGGGAGAGAAAGAGGCAAAGGCGCGGGACCAGGAGGAAGAGCAAGAGGAGGGCCAAGCAGGGGGGGAGAAGGGGAGAGGCCCGGGACCAAGGGACGAGGAGGGCGGGGGCAGCGGGAGAGGAAGCGGAGAAAGGGGCGGAAGAAAAAAGCGGCGACAAAAGGAGGGGGGAGGGAACGGGGCACAGGGAAGGACGCCGAGGGGGAGGGGGAAAGGGGAAAGACGAAGAAACAACGGCGAGGGACGACGGCGACGAAGAAGCAAAGGAGCACGAGAGGGAGGCCGGGGGCGACGGCGGCGGCCAAGGGCAGGAGAACCCCAAGGGGGGGGGGCGGGGGCGACCAAGGGGGCCCGCCCGGCACCACCCCCAGGGGAGGGGCGACAGGGGGCAGAACGACGCCGCGGACGACAGGACGCGGACCGAGCCAACGCGGAGAGCCGGCGCGACCCAAACGGGGCGGGGGCACGCCAACAGGCCCCACCGGGCCGACGGGGGCGGAGCAGGGGGGGAGAGCAAACGGACCGCCCCAGAAGGGAAGGGGAAGGGGCCGAGGGCCCCGCGGGGCAAGCAGGGGCGCGACAGCACCCGCGGCGCGAGCGAAGGGGCCACCCGGGCCAAGGGGAAGGGCGAGGGGAGGGAGGCGGGGCCGAAGGGCAGAGCGGGGGAAGGAGAGGCGGCGGGGGGAGCAAGCAAAAAACCCCGGCCCAAACGGGACAAGCGGCGGCCAAAGCAGACGGCGGGCGGGAGGGAGAGGAGGAGAGCGAGACAGAGGGAGCGGAGAGAGAGCGGACAAGGAAGGACCCCAGGAAGGGAGAGAGAAGAGAGGAAGCCAAAGCGGCCGAAGCACGCAGCGGAGGAGCGGCGAGAGCCGAGGGCGGCCCGGGCCGGCAGCGGGCGGAGGGGCGGCAGGGAGCAGGCAGACCGAAGGACGCGAGGAAAGGACGGGGAGACGGCCACAGAGGACGGGGAACGGAGGAGACAGCGCGAGGGGGCCCCCGGGGAAGGGGGAGAAGGACCACGGCGGAGCGGGCAAGGCGCCGCGGACCAGCAAAGGAAAGGGGAAGAACCCGGCCGCCGCGCGGGCGCGGCGGGGGCGGGCGGGGCGGGAAACAAGGGGGCGGCGCCAGAGGACGAGAGCGGGAGAGGCAAGAAGGGGAGAGGAGGAACGACGGAACGCAAGCACGGGCGGCCGGGACGCGGCAGGGGGCGGGGAGGGCGAGCCGGGAGAGGGACGCAAAGGGGAGCAGGGAGCGAGGGCGAGGGGGCGGCGGAAACCGAAGGGGGACGGCCAAGGACGGAAAGCAAGAGGGCAAACCGCACGCAAAGGGAGGGCAGGGCCCAGGGGAGAGGAACGGCGGGACCAGAAACAAGGGGAGCGCCAAGGAGAGCCCCGCGGGGAGGGAAAAGAGAGCGCGGCGCACCAGCCCCAGAGGGGAGGAGACAAAGGGAGGCAGGGCGAGGAGGGGCGGAGGCGAGGGGGAGGAGGCGACCAGAGAGGGCGGGGGAGGCCGGCGAAAAGCGAGGGGACGAGAGAAACGGGGAGGACCGCCCCCGCGAGGCCCGGCGGGAAGGAGCCCGCGGGCAGGACGGCCGGGGCCACAAGGAGGCGGGCCAGAGAGCAAAGGGGGGCGGAGGGGAGGGCACGGGACGGGCGACGGCGCCGGGGCGGGGGCGCGGGGGAGAAGGGGGGAGAAAGGGAGCGCCAGGCGAGGAAGGAGGGGAGGGAAGGGAAGGGCGGGGCGGGCGAAGAGGGGGAAGAGAAGAACCCGGGGGAAGCGGAAGGAGCAGACGGGGGGAAGGCAGGGGAGGGCCCAGAACAGGGCCCAGGCGGCGACCCGGGCCCGGGAGGCGAGGACGAGGCAGAGCGAGGACCGGGACACCAAAAAAGAGGGCGACCCAAGGCGGGAGGGCGGGCCGAGGGGAGCCGGAGGCGACAGGAGAAGGAGAGGGAGGGGCCCCAAGAACCGAAGACGGGGGCGGGAAAGACGGCAGAGGGGAGGCCAGCCAGAAAGCGAGGGGCGGCCCGAGGAGGGCGAGGCGCAAGAAGAAGGCGAGGGCGGACGGGGCAGAGGGGAGCAGAGGAAGAGACCACACCAAGGCGGGAGGAGGGAGGAGGAGAGGCCAGGGAGAACGAGCCAAGGCCAAGAGACGGAGGGGAGGGGCCCAGGGGCGGGCAGCCAGGAGGAAGGGAACCGACGAAGGCGCCAAGGAGGAGGGGGCGCGGGAACCAGGCAGCCAGGGAGGCGGAGCGGGGAGCGGCGGACAGGGGGAAGAACCAAAGGCCAAGGGAAAGGAAAGCGGGAGGAGAAAGCAAGGAAAGGGAGGAGGAAGCAGGGAGGGGACAGCAAGGCAAAGCCGGGAGGGGCGAAGAGAGAGAGGGAGAGAGAGCAAGAAGGCGCACGCGGGCGGAGAGGCAGGGACCCAAGGCAAGGCAGGGGAGCGGGCAGGCACAGGGGGGGCCACCAAGAGCGGGGCGAAAACGCGGGGACCCCGAAGGGGGAGGAGCCGACGGGCACGCAAGGCACAGGGGGCAACAAGCAAGCGAGAGGGCACGAGCAAGGGGGAGGACGGGGGAGGAGCGGGCCGGAGAGAGCGGAGGAACAAGCGAAAGAGGGGCGAAAGAAAAAAGAGCGAGGGGACAGGGCGGCGGCCGAGACCGAGGAAGGCCAGGGGACCCAGAAAGGAGACAGGGGAAGAAGCGGGGGGGCGGCCAAGAGCAAGAGGGGAGGGGGCGCGCCGGGAGCGGCCAAAAGGAAAAAAGAGCGCGGAGAGGGGGGCCGGGAGCCGAAAGAGAGGACGGGGGGCGCCCAAGAACGAAAAAGGGGAGCAGGCCGGAAGCGAACGGGGGGGCGGGGGGGAGGAACGGGAGCGGAAAAAAGAGGGAGGCGAGGGGGAAGAGAGCGAAGGAAACCGGCGCGGGAAGGGAGAGCGCAGGCAAAGAGAAAGAGAGCAAAGAGCGGGGGGAGGGGGAGAGGCGAGGGAGGAGCCGAGCCGCAAGGACCAGGAGGGGGAAGGGGGGAGCGGCGGGCGCCGAGGAAGAGGCGAAACAGAAGCAACGGGAAGGCGGGACAGCGAGGCGAAAGCGGAGGGAAACACGGGAGGGGGAGCGCAGGGCGGCGGGGGGGAAAAAAAACCAAGGGAAGGGGAGGGGGCGGCAAACAACAAGGAGCGGGGGCAACGAGGCAAGCAAAGGAGAGGGAGCACAGGGCCCAGCGCGGCGCGAGAAACAAGGGGCGAGGGCGGGGCAAAAGGGGGCGCGAGGGCAGAGGGGGCAAGGCCGACAAGAGCGCGGCGGGAGGGGGGGAAGAAGCCGCACGAAGGGGGGGGGAGGAACGGAGCGAGAGAGAAGGGGCGGGGGGAGACAAGGGGGGGGGAAACAAGGAGCGGGGGGGAGCAAGGGACAGAAGGGCGCAGCAAAGAGGCAAGAGGAGGCCACAAGAGCGAGGGGCGGGCAAGGAACGAAGGCGAGACAAGGGAAAGGAGCGGCGGAGCCAGCGAGAGAGCAGGGCGAGGCCAGGAGGAAGGAGGAGGCGGAAGAGCACACAGGGAGCAAGCAAAGAGAGAGGCACCAACGAAAAGAAAGAGCGAGGCGGGGGAGCCGGCCGGGCGGCAAACGGAACGAACAGAGAGAGAAGCAGACCGAGGCCCGAAAGGCCGGGCGGGAGAGGCCGCAAGGGCCCGGCGAGGCACGGAACGGGAGAAGCAGAGGAAGAAGCAGCGGCGGCCGGAAGAAAGCGAAGAAGGGCGGGGAAGCCGACAAGAGCCAGGCGGGCGGGGGCGCGGACAGAGGGGCAGAACGGCAGCGGGGGGCGAAGCCGACGGAGAGGGCCACGAAAGAGCAGAAAGGGGGAAGAAAGAACAAGAGCCGGCGGGGGCCCGGCCAGGCGAGCGGAAAAGAAAGAAAGGGGGAAGAGAGGCAAGAGAAGGACGGAGGGACAAAAGACGGGCGCAAGGCAGCGGAGGGCAGCAGAGCCGGGAGGGAGAGGGGGCCGAAGGACGAAGCGGAGAGGGACAGGGCCAAGAAGAGGGCAGGCGGGAACAAAAAGCCAGGGGGGAGGGAGGGCAGCGAGGCCAGGACCGGAACAGGGGGGAGACGCGGGACGCCACGAGGGGGAAGCAGAAGAGAGAGGGCACGAAAAGGCAGAGCGAGGCACGCGAGCAAGAACCGAGCCAGAGCGGGGGGAGCAGAAGGGAGGGGCCGGGGCGAGGGAGGCCGACGGGGGGAGCAAAACCAAGGCGGGAAGGAGGCCAGGGAGGAAGCGAAAAAGAAAGCGGGAGGGGGGCGACCGCCGAGGGGGAGGAAGAGAAGGACGCGGGGGAGCGAAGGAGGAGAAAAAAAGGGGCCGGAGCGCCGGCGGGAAGGAGGGGGAAGAGCCAAAACCAAAAAGAGGGAGAGGGCGAGCAACAACAGAAGGGAGGCAGGCAAGCAAGCGAGAGGGAGGCAAAAGCGGAGGCAAAGCCAAGAGAGCACCGAGGAGGACAGAAGAAAGGGAGGGAAGCCAGGCGGGGGAAGGAAGAGAGCCGAGCGCAACGGCGAAGAGGGAAGGCAAAGGGAGCAAAGAGGAAAGGAGACGCGGAAGCAGAGAACGCGAAGGAAAGAGACGAGCAACCAACAGGGAGCGAAGGGGAAAAAGAGGCAGAAGAAAGGGGCGACCCGCGGAGGGGGAGGGCGCGAACCGAGAGAGCCAGGAAGCGGGAGCCGAAGGCAGAGAGAGACAAAGGGGCCAAGGGGAGCAAAAAGGGCCAGGAACAGGGGGAACAGGGCGGGGCGGAGCAGAAGAGCCAGGGGCAAGGAGGGGGCGAGCGAGGACGACGGAAGCAAGAGGCGAGGGAGGGGGCGGAAGGGCGCGACAAAAAAGAGGGGCGAAGGGGCGGCGCGGGGGGGCGAACGCACGGCCGGGGGCGGGGGGGGCGGGAAGAGCCCCGGGCAGAGGGCCGAGAGCCACAGCGAGGAAGGGAAAGGGCCGCAGGAGCAACGCGGCAAGCAGGGGGGAGAAGCAAGAGGGCGGCAAAGCGGGCAGGGGAAAAAAGGGAAACCCGGCGGAGGGAGGAGCAGGAGACGGCGCAAAAAGCGAAAGGAGGGAGCAAGGGAGGAACAAGAGCACCAGGGGGGGCAAGAAGAGACCAAAGGGGAGGAGGGACGCAGGCCAGACGAGAAAGAAGCGCAGGAACGCCGGGGAGAACACGGAGGCCGAGGGGGCAAGGAGAGCCCACGAGCAAGACAAGGGGCGGAAGCCCGGGAAACCAGGGCAGGGAAGGGCAGGGAGAGCGGCGGGGAGAAAGCAAAGCGACGGCGAGGCGGGAAGAAGCGACAGCACGGCGGCGGCGAGGGGAACAAAAGAGGCCCCGGGGAGGGGGAAAAGGCCCGGAGCAAGAAGGCGAAGGGGACGGAGGGACAAGGCCGCAAGAGCGGGGGCAGGCGCAACAAAAGAGGGGAGGGGGGCGGCGGGAAAAAAAACAGGCGGGGGGGAGAGAGACACGAGGGCACCAAGCGAGGCACAGGGAGCGAACAGAGGCAGACCGAAGGAGGCGCCACAAAGGGGGGACGAAACGGAGAACGGGGACAAAGAGGGCCAGGGGCCAAGGCGAGCCGAGCCAGGCGGGCGGAGAGCGGGGGAGGCGAGCGCGGACAGGGCGGGAACACCGCGAACAGAGGGAGAAAGAGGCCAGGGGAAAGAACGGAGGGGCAACCGCGGGCAGAGCGGAAGCGAGCGGAGGCAGAAGGGAAGAACGGGCAGCAGGAGCGCAAGGGCAAGGCAAACAGGAGGGGAGGCACACGCCAGGGGCGGAGAAAGAGGGACCAGCCGAAAAGAGGAAAAAACGGAGGCGGGGCGAAAGAAAGGCGGGGAGAAAGGGCAGAGGAGAGAACCGGGCAACGAGAGAGGGCGGGGGCAACGCGCGCAAAAGGGAAGCGAGGCCAAACAGAGAGGCCAGGGGGCGGACGGCGGCAGGGGACAAAGAGCGAAAGGGGGAGGGGAGAGACGGGGCAGACCGAGGGGCGAGACGAAGGAACAGGCCAAAAGGGGGAGCCAGGGGGCAGGAGAGGAGGGAGGGAGCAGAGAGAGCAGGGCGAAGGCGGCAGAAAAAAGGGGGGGCCACAGGGGAAGCGGAGAAGCGAAAGGGCGAGAAAGGGGGACAGAAGGGGCGGAGGGGCGAAGAAAGGAGGCAGCGAAAGAAGGAGGCACCAGGGAGAGCGACACAGCGGAGAGGGCCAAAGGGGCAGGAGGGCCGCGAGGCAAGCCGGGCCGGCGGCGGGGGGGGGAGAGCGCGGCGGACACAGCGGCGCGGGGGGCCCGAGCCGCGAGGGAGGGACAGACAGAGGGCGAAAAGGGCAAAGCGGGAGGAGGCCACCAGACAGGAGGGAGGGGCGAAAACGGCGGGAGAGGGAGCCGACAGCGGAACGGAAGGCGGGCGGGGAAAGAAGCGCGGGCGAGGGGCGCGGGAACAAGGAGGAGAGGCGCGAGAAGAAAGCGGGGGGCGGGGCGGGCGGCAACAGGCGAGGGGGCGGGGAGCCCGCGGAGGGGGCAAAGCAAGCCGGGCGAAGAAGAAAGAGGGGAAGAGCAAGCGCAGCGAGCGCAGAAGGAGCAGACCAAAGCCCACCAAGCGAAGCACGGGGCGAGAAAGACGAGACAGCGAAGGCAGACAAGGAAAGAGAGCGAGGCAGGGAGAAGAAAAAGAAAAAACGGGAACAGGAGGGGAGGAGGAAAAGGGAAGCCGGGGGGCGAGCAGGGAGGCGAGGGAGGAGGAAGAAAGAGAAGGGGGGGGCAGGGCGCCACCGGAACGACAGAAAAAGGGGGGAGCAAAGGCGAGGGAGGCGGACGCAGAGGGAGGAGGAGCGAGGGAGCAGGGAGCAAAGAACGACGCGGGGGAGCAAAGGAGGGAACACCCGGGAGCAAGGACGGACGAGAGGGAGGGGACAGGCAGAAAAAGGGGCGAAGGAAGGAGGAGGGCAAGACAGCCGGGGGAGCAGAAAGACGGAGAGGCCGGGCGCAGGAGCAGACAAGCACGGAGGCACAAACCGCGGGGGGGCGAAGAGGGGGCAGGGCCCGGCGCAGGAAAAACCCGGGGCGCGCCGCGGAGCCCGAGCCCCCGCGAGGGGAGGGGAGGGAGAGGGGCGAGAGGAACGGGACGCGCCGAGGGGGGCAAAGACCGAGGGACAAACGCCGAGGGCCGGGGGAGGGCGGAACAAGGGCCGGGAGAACAAGCCGAAAGGGGGGCGGAGGGAGGAGAGCGAGAGGGAGGAGAGGGACAAGAGGGAGGAGAGGGACGAGAGGGAGGCGAGGGACGAGAGCGAGCGGGACCGCGAGACGGAGCGGCGAACGCGGAGGAAGGCGCGAACGAGGGAGAGGAGGCCGGAAAGAGACCGAGGGGCGAGCACCCGGCAAGGCGAAGGAGCAAAAGCAAGGGCGCCGGGCAGAAGAGGGAGGCCAAACAGGCAGGAGCGGGAGGGAAGGAGGCGAAGGACGGAGCCCGCGGGCGAGGAGGGAACGAGCGAGCCAGGGAGGGGGAAAGAGGGGCCACGAGAAAGAGGCGGGGGAGGGCGGCGACGCAGAGGCCCCCAAAAGGGGAGCCCGCGCGAAGAGGGCCGAAGAAAGGAAAGACAGGCAGGAAGAGACGAAGGCGGCGGAGGCCACAACAACGAAAGCACGGGGCAAGCGGGCAGAGACGAAGGGAGGGCACGGGGAAAAGAAAAGGGGCCAGACGAAGGAAGGCGGGGCCAGAACCAGGGGGCCAAGGCACGAGAGCGGGAGCACGGACGAAGGAGGCCGGAGCGAGGAGGAGGACACAGAAGAAAGCAAGGAGAGACACGAAGACAAGGCGAGCCGCGCGGCAGAGACAAACGGGGAGGGGCGAGCCCAGGGAAGAGCGGGCAGGAGCAGGAGAGCCGGGCGAGCAGAGAGGAAGGGCGGGGCACAAAAGGGACGGCGAAGGAAGGGCCCCAGAGAGCCGAGAGCGAGCGAGAGGAAGAAGAAAGCAGGGAACGAAAGGGAGGCGGAGGGGGACAAAGGGACGGCGAACGGGGAACGAGCAGGAAGAAAGGAACGAGACGGCGGGAGCGGGGGAGGGGGGCGGCCGGAGCGGGCGCCCAAGACCGGGGGCGCGACCCGGACCCGAGGAAAAAAAGGGGAGCACGGCGGAGGGACGCCGGGAGAAGGCGGCGGAGCGAGGGCAGGGCCGAGGAGAAGGAGAAGGGGCGCGGGGGAGCCGCACGGACAGAAAAGGAGGGCAGGCAGGGGGAGAACGAGCGAGGAACAGGGCGGCGGCGGCCCGAACCAAGGAAGCCGGGAGAGAGGAGGCAAAAGGGAGCGGGGGCGAGCGGGGAGCAGAGAGGGAGCGAGGAAAAAGACGAAGCGGAGGGGGAAGAAGGGGAAGGAGAAGGAGCCCGCGACCCGCAACAGAGAGAAGAGGAGGGAGGCAAGCACAGAGGGGGGCGCCGAGAAGAGGGCGCGGGGGGCGGGCGAGGGGAGGGGAGCGAAAGGCCCAAGGAAGGGGGAGGCCCGAGGGGCCAGGGCAGGGCGGGGCAAGCGGGGCAGGGAGGAGGAAGAGAAGGAGCGGCAAGAGAAGGAGGCGGAGGGCGGGCAGAGGGGAACCAGGCAGGACCAGACACGAGAGAGAGCGGCCAAAGAACAAGGCGGGGGCGAAGAAGCCAAGGCAGGGGGACCCGGCAGAGCCACGCGGGGCCGAGGCAAAGAGCAGCCCCCGGGCGCGGGGGGGCACAGCGAGAAGGCGGGGCAGAGGAAGAGAGGCAAAAGGGCGGCGGACGGCCCAAACGGAGCCGCCGACAGCGAGAGAGAAACGCGGGGAGCAAGAAGACGCAAGAAAAGCACGGCGAAGGGGGAGGCAGCACCAGAGAGGGAGGAGAACCAAGAGGGCAGGAGCGAAGGGAGCGGGCCGGGCGAAGACGCGAGCCGAGAGGGAGCAGGAGGGAGCAAAGCGGGGCCGAGCGAACGGAAGGCGAGGGGAGCAAAGGACAAAGACAGGGGGAGAAAACGAGGGCGGGCCCGGAGGAAAGGAAAAGGGAGGCAGGGAACAGGAGAAAGGGGCCCAGGCCGGAGCCGGAAGGAGAGGGCCAGGAAAGAAAGAGGAGGGGAAAGGGGGGGGCGGCCAAAGGGGGACCGGAGCGCCAGGAACAAGAGGCGACGGCGGAAACAGGGAAGAAGGGAAAGCGGGGAGCAAAACACGAGGGAGGGAGGGGAGGAACGGCCGAAACAAGAAGGCGGGAACAGCGAACAACCAGAGCCGAGGACGCACGACAGCAAAAAAGGGCAGGAAGGAAAGAGGGAAAGCCAGGGGAAAAGCAAAAAGACGCAGGGCGGAGGAAAGGCGAGCGGCGCCAAGAACAAAGAGGGGGGGAACGGAAGAACGAAAGAAAAGAGAGCGACCGGAGACGAAGAGAAAGGGCGAGGGAGCGGCGCAAGGGGAAGAGCCCGAGAGGGAGAAGACACAGGCCAGGGACCGAACCCAAGGCGAAGGGGGGGGCAGAAGCAAAGAGAGCCACGGGGCGGGGGCCCGAGGCAGAGAGGCACGACCAAGAAGGACGGGACGCAGAGGCCCGGAAAGAAGAAGGAAGGCGGGAAGGCCAACAGGCGGCGAGAAGGGAAGGCACCCGACCCAAGAGGACCCAGGGGGGAACGGCCAGGGCCAAAGGCACGGAAGGGGCAAGGCGCCAAGCCCGAAAACGGACGAGGGAAGGACGGGAGCGGCGGGGGCCGGGCGGGCAGGGGACCAGAGGGGCGAGGGGAGCAAGCGACCCGGGGGGAGGCCGGGGAAGCAGAGACGCGGAGGCGGACGAGGGCAAAGCGGACGCCCGAGGCAGGAGAGAGAGAAGAGCACCAAGAGGGCGGGAGCCACGAGCGGACGGAGGCCAAGGCCAAGAGCGCGGAGCGGAAGCGGGAGAGCAAGACCGAGGCGAGCCGAGAGCGCGGAGGGAAGGGCGCAGGCAAGGAGCAGGCGCAAGAGGAGGCCGGGAAGAGGACGCGAACCGCCACGCGCGGGAGCACGAGAGGGGAGGCGCGCGGGGCGACCAGGGCACCACCAAGGCAGCGGGAAAGGGACGCGGAGGCAAGGAAGAGGAGAGCGAGCGAGGGGAGGAGGGAAGAGAGGACAAAGGGGAGGAGGGCGAGGGAGCGGGCAGGGCAGAGAGGGCCGAGGCGGACACCCAAGGGCGGCGAGGGGAAGGAGCCGGAGGAGGCCGGCGAGAGGAGAAAAAGGCGGCCAAGCAAACCGAGGGCGCGAGGCAAGAGAAACCCAAAGAGGGGAAGAGGGGCCCAAAGAACGAGAGAGAGGGAAAAAGCAGGCCCGAGGACGCCGAGGCCGAAGCCGAAAGGGAAGGGAACGACGGAGGGAGCCAGAGGGAAACAGAGGAGCGAGGGAGAGACGCGCGAAGGACCCGGGCGCCGAAGGAGAAGGGAGAGAACCCGAGACCGGGCGGGGCCGGGAGGGAAGGAACGGAGAAGCAGGGAAGGGACGCGAGCAGCAGAGGAGAGAGGAGAAGGGCAGAACCCGGGCCGAGGCCCAGGGGGGCGGAAGAGAGCGACGAAGGCGGGGAGGCCAGGGAGGAAGAGGAGCGGGAACGAAGAAAGAGAGCCGAGAAGCGAAAAAAGGGGAGCCGGAGCAAGGGCAAGAAGCGGGGCAGGGAGAGGCCGGGGAGAGGAGAGGCGAGCACACAGACAAGCAGACGCAAGGCGAGGGAAGGGGGGAGCGGAAAGGAGAGCGGCGAGAAGGGCGCACCGGAGGGGGGAGGGCGGGGGGCGGCCAGGAAGGAAGAACGGGAGGAGGGGAGAGAAGAGGAGAGAGAAACAACGCGCGGAAGGAGGCCGAGGGAAACCAAGAAAGAGAGGCCGGCCGGCCAGCCACACCAGAAGAAAGGGAGGGGCCGAAAAAACCGGCGAGGGGAGGAAGACCGCCGAGGGAGAAGAGACAGAGGGCGAAAGAGAGAGCCAAAAAAGGAGCGGGCGGGAGAAGCCGGCAGAAGCGCGAAGGGGAGCAGGGCCGGGACGGAGACCAAAGAAGACAAGGCAAGCAAAAGGGCCGAGAGGCAGGGAGAGAGAGAACAGCAGAGAAGGGAGCAGGCGGGCAGAGCCACCAGGGGAGGCGCCAACAAGGAGGCCAAGGAGAGAGCCAAGGGGACCGAGGGAGGAAGAGGCAAGCAGACGGGGCAGGCGGGGGAGGAAGAGCAAGGAGAGGCCCCAAGAGCAGGCGAAGAAGAGCGAGGAGGGCCAGAAGAAGAGGCCAGGCGGGGGAGGAGAAAGAAAAAGGAAGAGCAAAAAGGCGAGGGCGGAAGCGGAAGCAGCGACGGGGAAGGAACAGAAAGAAAAGCAACGACGGGAGGGGAGAGGCAGAGGCGAAAAGAGGAGGCCGCACGGCGGGCGCGCAGGCAAAACCGGGCAGGAGACGGGCAGCGCGCACGGCGCCGAAGGGAGAAAAGAAAGAAGAACGCAGCGGCGGGCGGCGGGGAGGACCGGCCGCGCGGAGGGAGAAGACCAAAGCCAGGGGAGGAGAAAAAGGAGGAGGAAGCCGGAACGGGGCGAGGAAGCCGGCAGCAGGGGGGGGAAGGAAGGCGGGGGGCAAGCGGGGCGACCGGGGGCCGGAGGAGCAGGCAGAAAGAGGGAGAAGAGAACCAGCGGAGGGGAGGCGGGCGCAAGAGCCAGGAGAGGAGCAGCGGAGGGGGAGCCGGGGGCGACGGAGGCGCCGAGGACACGGGAGGCGCGGAAGGAGGAGAACCAACGAGGGAGCAGCGGCAGCAAGAAGGGAAGGAGGAGAGACGGCAGGAGGCCGAGCCGGGGAGGAACGACCCGGAAGAACGAACGGGCAAAAGGGAGCGAGGGAGCAGAAAGAGAGGCCGGGGGCCGGACCCGGCGGCACCGGAAGGGGAGGGGAACAAGGAAAGGGAGGGCGGGGGCCGAGGGGGAGAGCAGGGCGGGGCGGCAGGGCCAGGGAGGGGGGAAAAAGCCAAACAGCGCCGAGAGAGAGAGAGAGGAGGGGGAGCGAACGAACCGCACGCCGGCGGAGACGGCAGGAGGCCAGGGAGGAGAAGGGGCGGGGAAAGCGGGAACCCAAGGCCGACAGGGAGGAAGAGAAGGGCAAGGGAAAGGCCGGGGAGGGAGACAGGGGGGAGGGAGAAGACCAGGCACGAGGGCGGGAAGCGCGAGCGCGCCCCCGGAGGAACCAGAGAGCCAAGAGAAACCAGGAACCAGAAGAGACGAGCGGGCCCCACCCAGGAGGAAAGAGGGCGGAGGAGCCGCAGGAGACCGGACAGCGGGCGGGGAGAGCCAGAGAAGAGGGAAGAGCAGAAACGGAAACAGGCGAGAGCGACAAAGAGAGGGAGGAAAGCAGGCGCACCGCAGAAAAACAGGCCGCCGAGAGGAGCGGGGAAGACGAAGAACAGAAACGCGGGGAGAGCCAGGGCGGGACAGGCAAGGGACGCGACGGAGAGAGGAAGACAGAGAGGGGAACAGAGGAAAAGAAGAAAGGGAAAGAGGGCGGGGAAAGGGGGCGGGGGAAAGGGCCCGAAAAACGAAGCAGAGGGGCGGCGCGCCAGCGGAACAAGAGGGCCGCGAGGCGCAGGACGAAACGGGGGAAGAGAGGAAAGAGAACCAAGGGAGAGCGGGGGAGCAGAGGGGAAGCGAGCAGCAGAAGAAGAAGGAGGCCAAAAAGGAGGAGACAGGCGGGGAAAAGCAAACGGCCAGCGAAGAGAAGCAAAGGAAAGGCGGGCAGAAAAAGGCGCGGAGAAGCGAGAAGGAAGGGGGCAGGCGGGACAGGCCAGAGCAGGAAGGAGGAACGGAACCCAAGCGCCAAAAAAGAGCAAGCGGGCGAGGGGCGGAAGGGAAGAGGGACGGAAGCCCCAGGAAGAGGAGGAAACCGGAGGCCAGGGGAGGGACAGGAGAGGCCGCGGGCGGAGGCGGAAGCAAGGGCCCCAAAGGGCGGAGGGGAGCCAGGAGGAGGGGGCAGCGGGCGGGGCCGGGGCCGGGGGGCGAGAAAGAGAGGAGCAAGGCCGAGGCGGGCGGGGGCGAGGGAGGCGGGGCCGAGCGAGAGGGAGGGAGCCGGGGAGCGAGGGGCGAGAGAGCGGCGGGCGCGGGGCAGGGAGGAACGAAAAGGGGCAAAAGCGCGAGGGGCCGCGGCCAGGCGAGGAGGCGCCGCGGGGGGCGGAGGGCAGCGCCACGCCCGGGGGCAGCAGCCACGAAGGCGGAACGGAAGGGGAAAGCCAGAGGGCGACCCGGACGGGGGCGGGAGGCCCCGAAGAACCAACGAAGGGCAAGGGCGGGGCCGGGGGGGAGCCGAGGGCAAGGGGAACGGGAGGAGGCGAGCCGCCGACACGGCGGGCGGGACGGCGAGAGCGGGAGGGACGCCACGGAGGGGGACGGAAAACAGAGGGAGGGGGGGCGGGCGGGGGGGAAGCGGGGCAGGGCGCGAGAGAGGGGAGAAGCCAAGGAGGGGGGGCCGGGGGCAGAAGACGGGGAACCAACAGGGAACGAAGCGAGGACGAGAAAGGGGAGCGGAGGGGACAGGGGGGCGGCGGCAGGACCGCGACGGGACAGGAGCGGGAAAGGGGGGCAAGAAGCGGGGGCGGGGAGAAGGGCGAAAAGCAGGGAGGGGGGGGGACCCCAGAGGGGAGAGCGCGAAAGAGAGGAAAGAGCGCCCGCCAAACCGGACAGACGACGGGCAGCGAAGACGGCGGGCCACAGAAGGCGAGAGGGAGCGAGGAGAGCGAGGAGGGAAGGCGGGGACGCACGGGAAAGGGAGGAGCCCGGGCCCGCCGGGGCCGGCGAGGAGGGGAAAGCCGGGAGGGACAGAGCCAGACGAGGGAGGCCGGGGGGGCCGAAAGAGGGGAAAAAGAAGGGCGGCGAAGCAGGGCGAGGGGACGCGGACCGGGCGAAAAAGGCGAGGCAGGGCGAAGGCGGGGGGACACGGACAAAGGCAGGGAAAACCGCGGAAAGGAGGGCAAGAGGGGACCGGGGACAGAGAAGAGGGC
Organism: Sedum album; assembly: GCA_006409495.1. Lineage (NCBI taxonomy): Eukaryota > Viridiplantae > Streptophyta > Magnoliopsida > Saxifragales > Crassulaceae > Sedum > Sedum album. The sequence goes on from QZGG01002382.1 coordinate 29,608, forward strand.
CGAAGCAAAGCGCGGGAGCAAAAAGAGCGGGGGCGCAGGGGAGCCGGCGCCAGGCCCCGGACAAAACGGGCGGGAGGGGGAGCCAGACACGGGACAGGGGGCGAGCGAGGCACAGGGCAGCAGCAAAGGAGACAAGGCGGGGAGAAGAAGCGACAACGCACGAGAACGCCCGGGGGACGAGCGGGGACGCCGACAGCAGCGAGGGGGCCGCGAACAAGGGAGAGCGCACACCGGGGAAAGCCGGAACCCGGCCCCCGCGGACGAAGACGACAGAAGGGGCGGGGAAGGAGGGCCAAGACCAGGGAGAGAAGCAGGGAGGGCAAAGCCAGAGGGAAGCGGACGCGGGCAACGGGACGGAAGGCAGAGGGGGGGGGGGGAGAGGGGAAAAGGGGACAGAGAAGGCACCCGGACGGCCACGCGACAGAACCAGACAGGAGAGGGGCACCGCAGACGGCGCCGCGGGCAAGGCGGGCGAAGGCAGGGGAGCCGGGGCCGCGGGCGAGAAGCAGAAAGAGCCGGGGCAAGGGGCCAGGGGGAGGGGGAAGCGGGGGCGGCGACGGCAGGGGAGGGACGGAGGAGGAGGGGAGGGGCCCGCGCGGGCGCGGGGCGGGGAGGCCCGGCCAGCAGGCCGGAAGGCCCAGAGGGGGGAGCCGGGAAAAGCGGACCCAGGGGAGCAGGGAGCGGAGGGGACGAAAGAAAGCAGAGGGCGGGGCGAGCAAAAGGACGAGGGGAAAGCGGCGGGGGGGCCGCGGCCGCGAGCCCAGAGGGACAGCGGGGGAAGCAAGAGAGAACCGGGGCGGCGGGAGGAAGGAAGCGAGGAGGACAGGCCAAGCCCGGCCCGAGCCGAAAAGCCGGAAGGGGAGCCCAAAGGGACGGGGAAGGGGAGCGGAGCCAGGCGGGGAGGCCCGCGGCGAAGAGGAAGCCAGGGCGGACAGAGCCGGGCGGGCGGGCGGGGGGGCGCCGAGAGCCGGGCGAGGACGGAGGGGGGGGAAGGAGAGAGCCGAGCGAGGCGGAAAGCCCGCGGGAGCAACGGAACCGGGGAAAGGAGACAGGAAAGACAGGGCGGGGCGAGGCGAGGAGGAGGAGGAGAGGAGGAGGAGGGAGGGAGCCCGGCGCAGGGAGGCCGGGCGGCCGGGAGGAACGGGGGCACCAGGCCGACAGGGGGCGCGGGGGACCGAGGAGAAGGGGGCGCAGCGGGAAGAGGAGGCGAGCAGGAGAGAAGCAAGGAGGGCAACCGCGGGCAAAGAGAGAAGAGGGAGGAGGGCAAGGCAAGGGAGGGGACGCGCAGGGCGAGCCGAAGGAAGCAGCCGGGCCAGGGAGGGAAACCGGGCCCGGCGAGGGAAGCGGAGAGCAAGGGACAAAGGCGGGCGCGGGAAGACAGGGAGGGCGAGGACGAGGAAAGGCAGAAAGGAAGGCGGGAAGGGGGGACCAGGAGCCGGGGGGAGGGACGAAGCGGGGAGGGGGCCGAAGAAAAGGAAGGGGCAACGGGGCGGGGGCGCAAAGGGACGGGGAAACACAGGAAGAAGAGGGGCGGGGAGGGGCGCGACCCGGGGCCGGAGGAGGAGGCAGGGCGAGGGCGCGAGGGGGCAGGGAAGGGAGAGAACGCAGCGGGAGAGGGGCACCGGGACGGGGGGGAAGGCAGCAGGGCGAGCCGGAGGAGCCCGAAACCCAAGGGAAGGGGGGCCAGGGGACGGGCCCCCCCGCCGGGAGCGAAGGAGAGGGGAGAAGAGGCGCGGGGGAGGGACGGGAGGGGGAGGGAGGGCGAGAGGGCGGGAGCGAACGCCAGGCGAAGAGGAAGCGCAGGGAGACAAGGGAGGCCGGGAAGGAAAGACAAGGCCGAAGCGGCGGGGGCGACGAACAAGGAAGCGAGAAGGAAGGCAACGAGGAAGCGCAGGGAGAGGGCGAGCCGGGCGCAGGAGGAACGCGGGCGGCAGGCGGAACACAGGCAAGGCGGACGGGAAGGGGGGGGCCAGGGGCGGACGGGGAGGAACGCGGAAGAACCGGCCCGGGGGAGGGGAACAACAGCGGGAAACGGCGGCGAAGACCCCGGAGGCGGAGGAGCAAAAGGAGGAAGCCGCCCGAGGAGGGGCGCGCGGCGGAGGAGCGAGGGGGGGGGCAAGAGCGGACCAAGGCGAGGAGCAGGAGCGGGCCGAGAGGAGGAGCAGCCACACGGGGACGGAGACACGGCCCAGACGCCGACGGGAGGCAGCAGGGGGGAAGGGCCGCAAGGGGCGAAAGCCGGACGGAGCAAGGCCGGGGAGGGAGAAGGCCCACGGGGCAGGAACGGCGGGGCCCGGAGAAGAAGCAAGGACGGGAGCGGGGAAGAAGCAGCGGCGAACGCGGGGCCAGCAGCCGCGGGAAGACAGAGGAGGCAAGCGGGAGCCGGAAGGAGGGGCGGAAAGCGGCGGGAGGGGGCGGGGAAGGCCGCCGGCAAAGCCCAGGGCGCAACCCGGGACAGGCGGGGGAAACGACCAAGCGGGAGGACGGGAGGGCAGAGGAAGGGCCGGGGGAGCGGGAAAGGCGGAGAGAGCGGAAAGAACACCAACGGCGAAAGCACGCGGCGGGGCCGACACGGACACGGAGAGACGAAAGCGAGGGGAGCGAAGGGGAGGAGAGACCCCAGGAGGCCGAGCGGGAAACGAGGGAGACGAGGCGCGGGGCGGAGCGACCCGGGCAGGGCGGGAGCGAACGCGGGAAGGAGCCCGCCGGGGGAGGACGGGCGCAAGAAGGAAACGCAAAGGAAGGGACGGGGGCCCGCACAAGCGGGGGAGCAGGGGGGGAAGGCGAGGCAAAGCGAAGAACCGGACCAGGCGGGACAGGCCGCGAAGCCGCGGGAAAGAGAGGGGGCCGGCGGGAACGCGGACACAGGGGGGCAGGGCGGGCGGCAGCGCGGGCCGGAAGGGGGGGGGAAGGCCCGCAACGAGCGCAACCCGCGGGGAGGGGCCACCAGGGAGGGGGAACCCGGAACAGACGGCCGGGGAGAAGCCGGAGGAAGGGGAGGAGGACGGCAAGGCAGCAGGCCCCGGAGGCCCGGGGCGACACACGGGCGACAAGGGCCGGACAAAGGGGCGCGAGCCCGCGAGGGGAGCGAACCCAAAAACCCGGCCGCAGGGCGGAGGGCAGGCGGCAACGCGCCGGCAGGAAGCCGGAAGCGCGAGGAAGCGCCGGGCAGCCAGACGGCGGGGAAGGCGGGCCCGGGCCGGGGACACACCGCCCGGCACACGAGGGGAGCGGGCCAGGCCCGAAGGCGGGACCGGAACCGCAAGGAGGGGAGGCCGAAGCAGGGCGAGGGACGGGAGGGAAGGCGGAACAAGGGAGCCGGACGGGAAGGGCGGCGGGAGCACCGCCGGGCAGGGAAAGCGAGGGCGGGGGGGGAGGGGGGGGGAGACCGCGGCACACCCAAAAAGAAGCGAGCGACGGCGGAGGGAAACGGGGAGAGGGAAGGCGGCGGCGGGGAGCGACGGGAAGGAAGACCAAGCGCACGAGCGGAGGAGCCGAGGGCGGAACAAGGGGAGAGGAGCCCCGGGGGACGGCCCGAGGGGCCCCCGGGGGGGCGACAGGGGGGCGAAAAAAGGAAAGAGAGGGAGGGGGGGGCGCGCGCGGGGGCAGAGGGGGCCCCCAGGGGAGGCCCGCACGACGGGCGAGGAGCGCAGGGGGGAGAGCGCGCCCCGGAGAAGGGCGGCGGGGGCCGGGGCGGGGAGGGCGCGCAGCCACAGGGAGAGGGCAAGGGCGCAGCAGCGCCGGACCCGGAGAGGGGGAGCAGCCAAGGCACAGGAGCAGGGCGGACGCCGCCGGGGCGAACCGGGGGGAAACCAAACGGCGCCGCAGAGGAGAGAGGGGCGAGGCAGGGAGAGCCAAGGAGAGCCAACGGGCGAGGCACGCGGGGAGCCGGGCGGGCCGGGGGGACCACCACGGCGCCGCGCGGCGCGAGAAGCCAGACAGCCCGGAGCAGGGAGGGACAGCGAGCGCGCGAGCACAGAGGGAGGGGGGCCGCAAGGGGAAAAGAAAAGGGAGCACCGAACAACGCAGCGGCACAGACCAAGAACGACGAGAGCACCCCGGGCAGGCGGGGGGGACGGAGGGAGCGGACCAGGCGAGCCGGGGGGGGGCAGGCGGGGCCCGGAGGGCGGGAGAAAGCGGCAAGCAAGAGGACGGGCCGAAGCCGCCCCGCCCGAAAGAAGAACGGGAAAGGCGGGGCCGGGCCGCAGGGACCAGGAGAGGGAGCGAGCCGGAAGAAGAAGGCGGGAGAAAGAACGCACGGCGGGGGCGGCGACCCCCGCAGGCACGACGAACGCCCCCGAGCAGGGCAAGGGAGGGGCGAGGAGCGAGCGCGGGACGCCAAAGGGGAGCAGGGGGAAAAAGGAGCGGAGAGGGGCGAGGGGAGGACCAGGAGGGGCGCGAACGCCGGCGGGGGCGGCGCAGCGGAGGGAGGGCACAAGGGCCAGGGAAGGAAGAAGGGGGGAACAACCACACGGGGAGAGCGCAGGACAACGGAGAGGGGAGGCGGCGGGCGGGAAGGAGGAAGCGCGCCCGAAAAGGAAGCGGGAGGCGCGCACAAGGGGGGGGACCGGAGGGGCGAGGAGGGACGGCACGGGCGAGGGCGCGGGGCAAGGCCAGGAGGGCCCAGCGGCGCCAGGGAAAAGAAGAAGAGGAAGAAGCAGCGGACGCCGGCAGGGAGGCGCCACGGGGCGCGGGGAGAGAGCGCAGGGGGAGAGCGCCGCGCGGGCAAGGGGGCGGGGCGAGGACGGGGGAGGGCGAAGGGCCAGACGGGAAGGAGAGGAGCGGGGACCGGAACCGGGGCGCACGGGGGCGAAGGAAGGGGAAGAGGACCGAAACAGGCCACGGAAAGACGCGACGGAGACAAAGAGGGGCGGGCAAGAACGGAGAGGAGGAGGAGGGGCAGGGGCAGAGCGAGGAGGGAGCGGACAGGACGGGAGGGGGAGGCGGCGGCGCGCCGAGGGGGCCCGCAGCGGGGAGCCCGGGGGAAGAGGAGCAAGGGGCCCGGGCGAACAACGGGAGGCACGAGCGCCCGGCAACCCGGGAGCGAAAGGCGGCAAAAAGGAAGGAAAAGCCAGGGACCGACCCCAGCGGCGCCACCCCGGAGGAACGACGAGAGCACCCCAAGGAGGCCGGCGGCAGCCAGGGGGCGCGGACCGACCAGAGAACCCGGGGCAAGAAGGGGAACGCAGGAGCGGGCCGCGCGCAGGGGGGCAGGAAGGGCGGAGAAGGGCAAGCACGCAGGCGGAAAACGAGCGGGCGGAGAAGGGGCGAGCACGCAGGCGGAAAACCCGCAGGCGGAAGACCAAAGAGGCGGCAGAAAAGGGGGGAAAGCGCGGGCCGGGGGCGCCGGGAGCGGGGAGCCGCCGGAACCACAAGAAGCCGGAGGGAGAAGGGAGGCCAACGCAGCACCGGGGAGAAGAGGGGCGGGGGAGAGCACAGGACGAGGAAAGGGGAAGCGGGGGCGGGGGGAGGGGGGGCGAGCGGGGCCGCGAGGGGAGAAGCAGGGGGGGCCCGAGAGGCGGGGGGGACCCGGGGGCGAGGGCAGCGGGGCGAGGCCGCGAGCGCCAACGCGGGAACGGAGCCGAGACAAAGAGAGAGGAGAGCACCCAAGGGGCCGAGGCGGCAGGCGAGCGAGGAGGGAGCAGGCAGGACGGGAGAAGAGCCGGCCAGGGAGCAGCACCGGAGGAGGGCAGAACCGGAAAGGGAAGGGCGAGGGCAAACGAGGAAAGGCGGACGGGGGAGACCGAGGCACCCAGAGACGAGGAAGGGCGGAGGAAGCGACGAAAGGCGGCGGGGAGGGGAAAAGAAGCAGGGAGCCGGAGAGCCCGAAGAGGGAACCGGGCGAACGGCGGCGGAAGCCAGGGGCAGGCAAGAGACAACCGGCGAACGGAAAAGCGGAGGAGCCAGAGGAAAAGAAAGCAAAAGCGAGGCCCGGAGGAGCGGCGAGCGAAAGGGAGCAGCCGAAACCGGGAAAACGGGGGGGGGAGAGCAAGACAAGCGGCGGGCGGCGAGGCGAAGCGGGGGGGGCGGCACCCGAGAGGGCGAGAGGCCAGGAACCGAAAGCAGCACGAGCGGACGCGCGGACCCGAGGAGCAGGGGCACGGGGAAGCCCGGGGAAGCAGCAAGGACCACCGGGCAAGGCGAAAGACGCCGGGGGGACCGAGAGCGAAGGAGGACCGGGAGGAAGGGGGAAAAGAACCCCCAGCGGGGGGGAAAGAGAACAGGAAACCGGAAGCGCCCAAGCAGGGGAGGAGCACGGGCGCGGACCGCGGGCCGGGGAAGAAGGAGCCGGCGACGCAGAGGCAGGGGCGGGGGGAAGGGAACCCACCGGAGCCGGAGCGAAAGCGAGGCGGCAGAGGGCAAGGGGCACGGCGGAGGGACCCGAACCGGGGGAGCGAGCCAGGACCAGGAGGAAGCGGGGGGGAAACGAAGGGAGGGCCGAACCGACGGAGGGGGAAAAAGCAGCGGAGGAGGGGGGGAGGGGGAAAGGCCACGCGAACCCAGAGCGAGCGGGGCGCCCCGAAAGGCGGGAGGCGCAGCAGGGACGGGACAGCGAGGGGGAAAGCACGGGGCGGGGCGGGCCGCGAGAGCGGGACCAAAGCGAGGCAAACGCGGAAGACGAGAGAGGACCGCAAACAGGGGCAAGGGCGGCCAGGGAGACGAGGGGGAGAAGCGGCAGCGGCGAGAGGGAAACAGCCCGGAGCACCAGCGAAGGCCCCGAAAGGACCGCGCAGGGAGAAAGGAGGAGGGGGCAGAGACAGCCAGGAGGGGGCCGAGAAGCAGCCACCCGGAAAGAGGGCGAAGAGCGCACGGAGCGAGCGCGCCGGCGCCGAAGAGGAACGGGGCGAAGCGAGCGGCCGAAGCGGGGGAGGGAAAAAGGCAGCGGGAGGGGAGCGGGCCGCCGGAGAGGGAAGCAAGCGCGCGAGCGGGGGGACGAAGCGGAAGCGAGAAGGGCGGCGGGAGGAACGCAAACAGGGGGAGAAGCCAAGGCCCCGAAAACCGAAGGGGGCCGCCGCAAGGGCGGCCACGGAGGGGAGGCAGGGCCGAAGAGCAGGCCGAAAGGCGGAGGCGAGGGACAACAGGGAAGAGGCCGGGACGACCCCGGGGGGCCCGAGGGACGGAGGAGGCGAGGGAGCCGAACGAGGGGGAGCGGGGCAAGGACGCAAGGGGACCCGGCGGGGGCAGGGGAAGAAGGGGAGAGAAAAGACCGCGAGCCAAGGGGCGAGGACCAGGCGCGACGGCGCGAAGGAACCGAGGCCAGACGCCCAGGAAAAGCGCGAACGACCGGCAACAAAAGGGGACCGGGACCCGAAACCGACACAGGGGGGAGGGAGAGAAGACCGAGGGGCGCGAGACAACGCGCGCGAAGGAACGCGGCAAAAGAGCCCCGGAACGGCGGAGAAGGGGGGCCCCCGCACAAAGGGGGCGCAGGACCAGGCCCGGGCGACGGGGGACCAAAAACACAGGGCGCCGCAAAGGCGGAAGACCAGGGAGGGGGCGGACGCCGGCCCAGGGCCGGAAGGGCAAGGAAGGGGGACCGGAGGACAGGGAGCCGGCGACCGAAGCCCCGGGGAACGGCGGCCGGAACGAGAACGGCCGAAGGGAGCGAAAGGCCGGGCGGGGAAGGGCCGACCCGCACGAAAGGCGGAACGAGCGGGCACGGGCGCGGAGAGAGCGCGGAAAGAGAGACAGGGCGGGGAAGAGGCGGACGACCGGCACCGGGACAGAAAGACCCGAGGAAGCGGCGACGGGGCCCGGGAGGGCGGGGGCGGGGCCGGCGCAGCGGAGGGGGAAGGCGAAGAAGGCCGCCGGCCGGGGGGCCCGAGCCGGCAGGGAGAGACCACGCGGGAAGAGCGAGAAGGCGAACCGGGGCAGGACCGACGGGCCAAGGGACAGGCGCAGGGAGACAGGGGCGAGGGGCGGAGCCGCCCAAAAGGGAACGGAGGCGGGCAAAGGGGCCGCGGGCCGGACGGAGAGGGGCCCGCGAGGGCAAAGGCAGAAGGAGCGGGACGGCAAGACCCACCCGGCGAGCAGGGACGAAAGGCGGCCGGAGGGAGCCGACGGGGCCGAGGGGAAGGGCCGGCGCGCAACGGAGAAAAGGGACGCGAGGAGAAACAGGCGGAGCGGCCCCAAGAGCGCACAGCGACGGAAGGGGGGCACCGCGAGGGCGGCGCGGCGCCACCGGGGGCGGGAGGAGGGCCAAGGGGGGGCGGGGGCGCCCAGGAAAGCGGACGGGAGCGGGGGCAGAACGGCGGGAGACAGGGCGGGCCAGAGCCGGGGGGGCGGGAGAGCAGGGAGAGGACCGGCCCGAGGACGAGAGGACCGGGAAGGACGCACCGCGGGGGGACCAGGGAGCGGCCCACGGGAAACGCGGGGAGCCAAGGGCGGAGCGGAGAACGGCGGAAAGCAGCGAAGGAGGAAGCCCACCCCAAGAGGAGGGCGCGCCGAGGCCGACGGCCCAGAGCCGCCGGGAGCACAGCCGAGACAGCGACGGGGCCCGGCCCCGGCGGGGAGGGGCGACAGAAGGGGGGAGAAGGCAAGAGAAGGGCACGGCGAGACGAGCCGGGAGCAGGACGAGAGGGGGCAAGGGGGGGGCGGGAGGGAGGCAGCGGAGGCAGCCGAACAGACCGGGAGACGGAACCGGGGGCCGACAGGACCCGAGCAAGGCGAGCAGGCACGCGCCAGCGAGGGCAGGGGGCAACGCGGGGAGAACAGGAAAAAAACCAAAAAGGGCGGCCCGCCCGCGCGAGGAGGGAAGGGCAGAGGCCGGGGGGGCCACGCCAGGCAGAAGGGGGCCGCACAAGCACGAGCCAAAGAAGAGGCGGGGCGCGGAGGCCGGGCGGCGAGCAGGGGCGAGAGGCGGGGGGCCGAGGCGGAGAGGAACCACACCAAGCCAGCCCGAACGGGGGGGAAACGCGACGGCGGGGACGAGACGGGAGGGGAGGGCCGGCGGAAAAAGAGCGCGACGCCAGAAGGAGAAAAGCGGAACACCGCGCAGGCGGAGGACGGGGCAGAGGAAAAAAAAGGAAAGGGCGGAGGCAAAACCCCCGAGGAGGACAGCCCGGCGCGCCCACGGCACACCCCGGAACGCACCCGGCGGAGAGAGAAACGCGCCGGCACAGCGGCGGAACCGGGAAAGGGCGGGGAAGAAAAGGGGCCCGGGGGGCGCCGGGAACAGAGCGAGGGAGACGGGGGGGCCGGGAGCGCAGAGAGGAGAGCACGGGGCGACGAACCACGGGGGCGGGGGGCGAAGCCCGCCGCGCC
>QZGG01002383.1:0-38879 GCA_006409495.1 Sedum album
ACTCTGCCAACAGAATGTGCACCTGAAAAAACAACAATATGATTGACTCTGCGAGTATCTAGCTTATTATGTCTATATTTTGGTCGGATATCGAAAGTTATGTACCTAGAAGAGCAACAATTTCTTCGATATCAAGATTGATTGCCTGGAAGCGAGAAATGACAGATGAGATGGAATCATTGTGATTGGGGACGAGCGTCTCGACTACATCTAAATGGCTTTCAGTGGAGTCTCTCCGCCCTGTTTTCATCGCTGCTCGAGGCCCCCCTAGCTGTTCAGGTAACATTAATTCTCATTAGAAAAAATATGAAACAGAAAATAAGTTTTAAAGAACTTATAGTAAAAGTAGCAAGAACAGACCATAACTATGCCATCTCTTGCAGATAGCGCGACAATGTCAGCGCAAGAAACCGTGAAAGGACATTGGCGCTCGACGGCTGCCTTAATGGTATGAACGTACTTGAAGTTTCTCATGCCAAAACTTCTATCAGATTCTTGTTCAGATTGAACACCATTAATTGATTCCAGCAGTAATGAAGCATCACATGACTGCTCAGCCGGAACAATTTAGAACTTGATACATTGAAGTATAAACAGTTGAAGAAGTAACTAAAGGATTTAGTTACCTTGACAATGCAATCATGGAAAAGGTTCCGGACCCAAGAAACCGCAGTGTTTCCGTGCTCATTGTAGAGCTTAACCACCTCATTTTTTATGATGTCTTCCGCATTTGGGCATGATTTCGCGTAATAGTTCAACTGAAGCTCGCATTTTGCTGTTCAAGATCAGAAACTTACATAAATGATACAAACTAATTAGTTAGATTAATGTTTAGTTTGAACTGTCAACTAGCTAGTTCACCTGAGTAGGTGTGGAGGAGCAAAATGGTGATGAAGAGGAGGAGATTAGCTTTGGTGTTGGTGGCCATGATGGATGAAGTGAAGAGATGATGCTTTGGGTGAAGAAGGTGAGGGGTTTATATAGGAGTGAGTGAGGAGACTAGGTAATGTGCTTTTAATGATTTGTTTTATTTGACAATGTTTAGGGGAGGTCAATTCCAAATCATCTTAGGTCATTTTCCACAACATCATCTATATATTGAAATATTATACACCTTTATAATTACGGACGTTACCAAACAATCAACTCAGTTAACGGAGAGGTGGTTAAATGATAACAAAAATGATTATAGATGTGGTGAGGTGAATAGTTATTTATTATAATTGTGGTGTATTATAATGAAAATATTATTATATTGAAAAGTTAATATATTTATGAAATATTTGACGGAACAGTGATAAGTGGTTGTTTGATAATGACAAACGTTATAAGGGTGATCGAATATAAAATTACAATATACAAGTAGTTTCGTGGAAAATAGATTAATATAAAGGTGGTCATCAGAATTAACTCCAGTTAATTACAGTATGAACAAAAATACAATAGGGGTTGTATATTTTACTAATATTGGATAAAGGATTAGTTTTTATATGAAGTATACATCAGTCTCAGTCACTCTGTATAAATAGATGGTTAAGTGTGAGTAAACTTGAAAATTTTAAAACATTTGTGTAGTCTTAATCCTAGAATGTGTAGTTACAATCTGTCTCAGTTGTTATGACAATTTCGAAGAAAATGCGTAATGAAATTTGATTGTTTCAACAAAAGTAAATATTGAAAAATATGAGACAATGTTTCTGTAATGTGTGGGATGATCCCAACTCTAGAAAAGAAGTAATCCGTTATACAATGATCAGACCAAACAGTACAAACTTATAAGACTTTATTTTCAAATTCCTCAACCACCGATTCGCTTGGATGTGCACTAAACTTTCTTTAGTAAATACTCTTGGATCTCATGCCTAACCGCAAACTTTCTATATTTTCCGATGAATGCACTAAGCGATTCCTTGATCATTTGTTGATAAGTGGAAAGAAAATTTAAATGAAAATTTAAGGAAAGTAATTTTCCTAGAGGAAAAGTTTATATTGTTTCCTTTGTTTTTTTCGTTTTTTATAATTTAACCAAACAAACCCATATATTTTCTTTGAATTTTTCATCAAACTTTCTTTTCCAACCATTTTTTCATGCAACCAAACGGAGCATTAAAGATGTCTATTTTTTCAAGTCAAGTCTATAATATGGTAGGAGATATGAATCTACTCCAAGATTCTCGCAAACTGCCTTCTGAGAATATACACATCTTCGGTTACCAGCTAGCACGCACTCTGATACTTACTCTAGCTTCTTGTGTTATATCTCATATTAATTTTGCAGCTATATTAATTATTCCTTTTAAGGTTTAAGATTTAAGGTTTTATTAAATGGTTGAGGTTTTGCAACAAGAAAATGGTTGAGGGTTCATTTATTAAATGACAATCATTTGGAATTAATATTTATCATAGACCACTGGACATTGATTTCTAGATTCTTACAACTCATATATAATTCGGTAAAGGTACTACGCATATAGTTGTTTCTAATGCAATCTTAATCTTTCAAGGGAAAAATGACACTCCACGACAAAACATTGTGAAATGTCAAGTGAGCTAAACTAGTGACAAAGACAGATTTTCATTCTTGGTGTGGCGCTTGATTTATGACAAGGTATCAAAAGATTTAACGATAAGGGTTAACTTCATCAAATTAAACTATGCATATGATTACAAGTATTAATGCAAGAATATTAATTGTTGACAACGCGTCGTGTACATTAAAAATTTGCATTTATAAACCTACTTATACTGGTACAGCGATAAGTATGGTCGAACCCAAGGAAAGTAATCTAGTCTTAGACTTTGACTAATAATCCTAAAGTGGAGTTTTCAAGAGTCAATGTGAGTTTATAACTAAGGGTTTTACTACTGAATAAGAAACACAGTTTATAGAACCTCGTTGCAACCAGTAGTCATTGATCAGACATGCATCAATCTAGTAAATTATAGTTGTCTTAATTAGATAGTCTCGCTAGATATCTTACCTAATTCTAATTCTTTCTTTAATTACCCGCTAGAGTCTCAAGAAGATGTAACAATTACCTAATAAAATATCACAATAGTTATACCTCTAGACTTTGCTACTATGACAATCCAATTAAGTATCATGCAATTGATATTAACCTAGCTAATTTATACGCTAGGCAAGGTCAAACAAATAACAAAACATGCAATTTATATCAAGAACATAATTCACTAAATTAAAATATGCAATGTTGCAATTGAATTGCATATTGGTAATTCATAATGGAAGTTATGCATATAATGGTAACTTAATTGTGTACATATGAGATAGGATGAGGAATGATCATAAATATTTGTAAGACGCGCACGGAAGGTCATAATCTCAATTGTTGATTTAATTAATCTAACAGTTGAGATTAAAGTTGATTTTTAATTAATTTGGTTGGTTGGATTTGCAAAAATACGGGCAGTTGGATTTGAGTTATTTTTTGTTTAAATCACATCCGTTGATTAATTAATATATAATCAACTATCGAAATTTTATTTCACTATCTTACAAATACTTATCCTCGTTTTTGAACTTTTACCGTGTGCATATTAACATTATAAAAATGACGATATTACCTGATAGGTAATACCTAACATTCAAGTGTGTAAGTAGACTTATTACTAAAAACGTGGAAAGTGGACGTTTGTTAGATTAATATTGGGGTTAATTTTAGAAACCACCCGGATGAAAAGTATTATTTTAGCTATTAACAGTATATTTCAGAAAACCATCTATATTACACTCATAATTACTTAAAAAACCTCTTTAATACCTTTTTATATAAAAATAAACATAAAGTTACGGCTTTTGTTTAAACTATAAAGTTATCTTGCACATGTTTGATTTTATTATAAAAATATTTATATTAATCGATGACGTAAATATTTTAAAAGACAAGTCAGTATTTTCCCACATACATTAAATACAAGGATAAATTGGATACATGTTTTAACAACAATATTATAAAAAATATTTAATGATATTTATATATTTCAAATAATAATTTTTTAATTTTTTTAAATATATTTAATTTTGAAATAATTTGTTTATAAACTAAAATATAATGTTTTCATGACCTTATTGAGCTATTTCATAATCAAAATATTAATGTTATATGGTCATGAACCTAATGTGTTATTATTTCATGAATAAAAATTTTCATGTCACATCATTCATGAAATGAATGAACCATAACTAAGATCATTCTGAAAATAAATATATTTTTTGAAAATCACGGAGATTCTTTTTATGTAAAATATATCATTTAAATGAATACTCAAAATTAGTATATTACATTACATTTGTTACAATTTTCTCCATTATATCTAACTAAATACCTTTGAAGCCACATTCTATATCCACATAATACCTTCAACGTTTTATTAATTACATGAACATACCCTTACAAATATCATCTTATAATATGAAAATATTTTATATGCACATATTTGTGAAACCGTAGGACATGATTTTAGGCGTTGATTTCTAATCATCCAACGGATGAGATTTAAAATTAAAAAAACCTCCAAATCCAACCGCCCCGTGTTTTTCACAAATCCAACCGCCAACTTTAATAAAAACCAACTTTAATTTCAACCGTCAGATTAATCAAATCAACGGTTGAGATTTTGTCCTCCGTCTTAAAAATATTTATTGTCCTACTAGAATTTAACTATGTGCACCAATTACTAGTATATAGAGAGTGTTAGGATCTAAAGAGATTTCAATTTCATGTGAGACTAAAGAACTAAATCTCAACCGTTGATTTTGATTATTCAATGTTTGAGATTTTATTTATTGATTAAATTGAACGGTCGAGTTTGCAAAATACACGGATGATTATATTTGTTTCTTTTTCTTTAAATCTCATCTGTTAGATTATTAATAATGGACGATCGAGATTGCGCATTCTTGAACCTTTCTCTATATACAGAATTATAGATGACTATTAAATTAAATCTAACAAATTTTAATTTACTTTTGATTGTTTTCTATAAAAAATTAAGTAAAAAAGTTAAATTACATATGAGTAAAGATAAATTGGGCGGTTGGATTTGCAAAATATATGAGGTTGGATTTGACTGTAATTTTTAGATTAAATCACATCCATTTAGTTATTAGAAATCAACAGTTGAGATTGAATATCACGGTATGAGGAAAAGATAATCATCCTCCTTGATATTTTCCCAATTAAATATAATTAAGTATATGGAAATGGTTCAAGAAGGACATTTATGTTTTCGAATGACCATAAGATGTGATTGTCGGCTAACATCATGATTTATAGTGGTGATTTTTTATAATTATGTCTATTATACGGATTGATTTTAAAATTTACCTTCAATACTATTCAACGATACTGGCTAAGCTCGAATGATTTTAAATAAATGTTGGATCCCTATTGAATCGTTCTCCAAAGACATTTGTTAGACCTTTTTGACAAACGAGTACTTTGAATATTACTAGATTTATTTATACAATGAAATTACTAATTGTGTTTATGTCACGCTTGCTTCCATTAAGTCCATATCCACTGGGTGGCAGTAATGCCTGAGATTATGATGGATCATCATGACAGAGTCTCCACGCTACAAAACTGTACGAGTGGATTAGATGTAAATAATACTTTAATGACTGATAAGTATCTTGATAATGAATTCATTTAGTAGGTATGAAAATGAACCCTTCATTACAGAACATGATATCACTATTCAATTCCATGATTAGCATAAAGAGTAACGGTTTATTGGTCAGTCATCCGATCTCTGAGTCTCTAGTCTCCCCATTACATCTTCGCCTTTAGTTTAGGGTCTGTCCAAAGCTTAATCGACTCAGGAATAATATTTTTTATAAAAAAAATTCCATGGTTAAGTTTGTAGTACGAATCTTGTTATGTGCTGTTTGAACCAATGGAAGAGAGTTTGTTATTTTATGTGATATGTGATGTTAATAATGTTTCATTGTAATGGTATTGGTCAGGTTGTTGCCATTTCACATCTAATTACAAGTTTGAATCACTAAATGATAGAGCTGGTTTTGGTGTTTATCTAATTTTGGCTATTGTTTGAATTGGTTGGCATTGTATGGATCATATTCTTTGTCTAAGTAATTTCTTAATCTTTTTCTATTACTCCCACCATTTCAATATAATTGTCCCACTTTCCTTTTTTAGATGTTTCAAATTTATTGTCCACTTAATTTATTAGAAAACCATTTGATAAGAAAATTCCCAACTTAACCTTACATATCTCATTAATTACAACTATCATTTAAGCATTTAATCATGCCACTTATTGATGTTTCCACATACCAAAGTAAAAATGGATATATTTTTGAATGCATGTTTTGATTATTTAACAAGTTTAAGGGTGATTTTTGAAATGATTTAATGTGCATGGAATAAGGGTATATATGGATGAAAACATTTTGTCTTAATATGTGTGAAATCTCAAGTGGGACAATTATTTTGAAACGCAGAGAGTAATTTATTGAAGCCCTCACATCATCAAGGTCAGTAGATAAAGTGATTAACATTTGATGTATCGCTAGATGATTCCTATCATCATCAACCAACTGTCTATAATTAATATCAGAATCTTTATTTACAAAAAAGTTTTGGTAAATACACCGATTTGAGATACATACCGAGAATTTAAATGACATTTCGTAAAGGACAATATTGGCCCTAAACCCTAAAATTAAAATGAAATTTCAGTTTATATTAAATATACAAATAAATAAGTTTAAAATAGCTCAAACACATCAACATCTACATACACAGTAAACTTACTATGAGGAACAATATTGGGCCTCTGAAGTAAGGTGTATTTTTCTCATTCCAATCCCTCTTCTCCTCTAGCAGACTTTTCAACACAATCCACACCAATTGAAGTCAGTCGTTCTAAGCAAATTTTTCTCTTTTAAGAAAGGAATGATCTCCATGTTCACTCCACCATTTGTGCTACTACGGATCGTATTATAAAAAATTGTCAGGAAATGAGTAATAAACCACCTTCCACCTAACCGGTTTGCTGAATCCCTCAACTCAGAAACCACCTCCCCCAAACTACACTTCCCTGTTTCACAATGCATCAATCGTTTCCACTGGATCAACATCGAATTATATTGGTTGGCATGTTTTCTCACCACAATCTCCGTCTTTCCCTTTGACAGCCCTAGTATCCTCTTCACCATCTTCTCAGTAATAGGTATTATCTTGCTGCCCCATCTCAGACAACATGAGTCAGTATCGAATGATTGTAGAAGCTGCATCCCTAACAAATTATGTATCCGGTTGATAGTCAACCCCAATATCTTCCCAAATCCCATCTCCCTCACTTCATCTTTTTGTTCATTTGTTAACCTCGTCATTGCATCAACCAAAGCCTTTGGCGAGCTTCTTGTTTTTAGCAGTCCCCCCTTTCGTTACCAAACATATTTTTTTCAAAATCAGTCTGTCCTCTTTGACGCTTTTGTCTAACAATCGAAATGTTTGTTTCACTCTCCTCTGCAATGCAAAACAATTCAACAATTCCATTCTCAAAACAAACATACCAAAAATAGATGCACATCATATCATATTTCAGCACTTTCATTTCAGAATGATATTGTAAATCGAAAATTATATCTCCGTCTTCGCTTTACACCAACACGCCCGTGTGGAGTACCTGAACTCTCTGCCTTCTTCATTTTATTAATTCAATGTGCCTTCAAATGATTAAAGCAACAATCAGTTTATTACACTAGTCAATTGTTGTAATTAACAAAAATCAGAACTACCTAATCCTACACATCCAAACCTACATCTCAAGTATCCAAACCTACATCTTCAATACTGCCTAATCCCACCCCCAGAACCTAGCCTATACTCTCCGATTTGACCAAACCCTAAATTCCATAATCTATTTTCAAAAAACTACCATAAGAATCATATACACATACCTGGTCAAGCTTGTTCATAACTTTTCCCCAGCCACGTCAGTCCGTCCGTTGTCGTCGAAAATTGAACCCGTCCGGTGTCGTCGAAATCAGAACCCCTCCGTTGTCGCCGCCTTCCTCTCGTTCCCCCCAAAATCAGAACCCCGTCCGATGTCGCTAAGTTTTGTCGCCTCTTAGTCGATTGTTGTACTCTCCGCCTCTTCGTTTCGGTTGCCTCTCTTTCCCGCCGTCTCGCGTTAATGCAGAGAGTTAATTTCTTGAAATGAGTTTCAAGTTGACAACTGACACTTCGGAGAGGTAACCCTAAAACTACCTATTTACCAAATGACAATAAAACCCTCTCAACAGTCATGGCATTCAATTCTAGTCCTTACTAACTGAACCAGTTATTAAACCCCTTGACATGTGTCATCATACACACCATTTGATCTCTAAAATCTGTGGTTCAGATAAGGACTCATGGATCCACCTATATAAGGGGATCCATGGGAGATGCTCCCTAATTATATATGCAATATACACAACTTCTCGACTAACAATAAATAATAGTATTCCTGAACAAAATATAACAATCCACTTGGATAATGAACCATATATGACTAACAATAATAAATTATTATAACTAAATAGTACGGCTGCTTGGCAGTATTAGTACACTTTTTGACAATCGAATATGTTCATTCTAAATTACGGCTAAATAGACGATTGTTTGAATTCTTTCTTTTCAGATGGTGGTTTGATATCAACATCTGAAGCGACAAAAGTTTTGTTTCCCCCTCATTAGTTTCGCACCAGAGTATACTACACCTTGAAAATCCAAACTTAGAAACATTTCATATTTTCACTTCGACACATTTAATTGAAATGAAATCAAATTGTTCTAGTGGTCCAGCCAAAGTTGTAGGATGAAGCCAAGGTAATAAAAGAGGTGGGAATTATTCTAGGCACATGACTGACTTTGTGAGGGCGTGGTGCTCCAAGACCACCATCTTTTCCAACAAGCCAACAATATAACATTCCTCAACCGTTTTCATCCGAAGTTGAGTCATCTGAAACACATTCACCCGAGTAAACTATAGAAGAGATAAATATAAAAATATTTTAAGTATCCAATGTATTTTATATAATCAAAGTAGGTTACCTAATTTTCAACACTAGTAAATCAAGTTGGTTTTTATTTCATGGTGGTATGCTTTGAAAATTGTTAATCTATTGAATATACATGATGTAAAAAGTAGATGATACACTTTTAATTTTTAAAATTTTCGAATGTAATTCATTAGTTAATATTAATTTTCGGTGCGAAGATGTCTAATACAATTTTCAACAGGAACTATGAATCTTCTATTATAGAAGAGGAAGAAGATGACGATGTTGAAGATGCTCACGTACACTGACTCTATTGCAAAAGATAACTTTCGATTGGATTCCATTTAATAGGCAAATTAACGTTGAGCCTTCTCTAGATAATATGGCTCACCCTCCGCCAGGTCAACAAACGTTGATAGAAGAACAACCTATTCATCATTTTTTCTCTACCTTCTCTCATCTTCTTCTTTCTTCATCTTTCCTTCATCAACTGGCAGCCGCTTCGGGGTGGAGGAGATGTCCGTCTTCTACATGAGATGCATGTGACGGATCCTCTTCCTCTACCCAAGGAGATTGTTCTAAACTTGTTTGTTTTTAATTTTTCATGATCTTCATCTTCCATCTTGTCGAACACCGCCGTCGCCATTCAACCGTGTATGCATGTGACTTTAGCACATCTCAGTTGCCATCTCCTCTATCTACAGTCACATGCATGTGACGGATCGGTTTCCGCTCATCCTTGTCCTAGATCGTTATGTATATAAATAAATATGTAGTTATTTGCTTATGTGTATGTTCATCCCTTGTAGATGCTTGTATATTCATCCTCTATGGATGTTTGTTGCGCCGTTTAGGCTTTATCTCAGCCGGTTTGTGCTTTGTAATACACAAGGCTTGATTTCAGCCAAAGATCATTATGATGTCCGTATGTTGGACTTGCGGGAATCAATGGTGATGGTGCCGCCAATGGCCTGCTCGATCAACGGTTATAGAGAGCACTCATTATTGGAGATGTCTCACACTTTGTTCCATCGTGTTGAATTTCGCTTTGTACTTATGATCAATTTATGAATGAAATACACCCACCTTTGATAAAAAAACAAAACAAACGTTGATAGAAATAGGTTAGTTTTTTGATGTTATATTATTATTACTTTCATTATACATTGTTCAATTTACAATTTGTCGTAATTTTCAGTTATAGTGATAGGTCACATGTTGAGTTCGTAAGGGGAGGTTCATTGAGAGGAAGAAATCATGTTGAGGATACTCCCCTACAAATTTTTGGACATGATACGCGTCCTTGGGTTATACATATTGGTGAAGATACGTACGCTTTTTAAATTTTCTTCATCACTATAATTTTTCATTCAAAAAGTAAACAAATATTTTATTATTTTTGTCATTCATGTTTGTAGTTTTGAACTATTGGAGGTTGCTAAGGGAAAAAGAATTGGATGTATCGTCATAGGTTTGAATGATGGTTTGCAATATTTAAGGTATATTACATATGCAATTTTTACTACACAACATTTCTGTGAAATTAACTCGTTTTATATTTGTAGCAACTATTTAGATGGTCTTTAGCGAATGACCTTAGAATTCGAAGGCATTTTCGAAACAAATGTGGCCAAATTATTAGAAATTAATGCTATGACTATAGAAAGAGTAAGTCCAAGAATGACTCAACATTTAGTAATCTAGAAGCTAATCGGGTGGCTTTAGAAGAATATGATAATTGCGAACAATTTGTTATGTTATCTGAACAAACCAAGAGAAACTCATTGGTGGAAAAATAAATGGTAAGATATATATCTAATCGTTTTCAATATATTCTGATTTTGTATCCTTTCAATATTTTGGGACATGTTACCAACTGTTGTTGAGAAATTCATTCATTGTAATTGTAGAAAAAGGAGCTGGAAAGGAGCCCCTCTTAATATGAGTTGTACAAGTGATTGAAAGTTACGCCGGATAGAAAGTTCCTTGATACAGAAGGTGAAGAAGTATTGGTGAGTTATTTTAATTTTAATATATATTGCAATTTGAAAAATATTCATACATGTTGCTTGTGTCATTCTTTTTACAAACTAAATGTGCAGATTCCTTTTGTTCAAGTCTAGCCCATGTTAATATGTAGTTGATTTGACTTATTGGTTCTGTTTGTGTCTTGTACCATAAACAATTTTGTGGAACTATTGTGTGCAATTTTTTTGTTAAACTACAGTGTGCAATTTTTATGTGTAAAAACCAAAAGACATTGCGTCATTCTGTGCAGCTATGAAGTGTAACATTGGATGTGTGCAGTTTGTGTATAGTCTGTACGCAACTTATGTGTGCAGTATTTTTGATAACTGCCTGCTGTTTTTTATCATAGTGCATGCTGTTTTTTATCATAGTGCATGCTGTATCTTTCCTCTCAACTAGTAAGAAAGAATGCATCAAATTGTAAATTAAATTTGTTCTAATAACATTTCTATAATTGTACGACATATATTAGACATGTAAATATGTCATAATATTGCCGACGACATATCATCAAATTTGCGTCAGAAAATTGGTCGGCGCATATTCAGACGGATTTACATTGTTCTTATGATGGAACTTTGATAAATGATATTTCATGAACTTTTAATTGTTGTCAAACAAATCTGTCAACTTACCATCTAATTTTCATCAAGAAACTTTTCTGATGCTAAATTTACCCATGCAAAATATCCGCATCAAATATTCAATGTATTCGCAAATGGGATATGCAATGTCAACGAATAAATGTCATCAAATAAAACTCATAACAAATATGGTATAAATAATAGGGAAGAGATCAGATATAAAGACTAGTTTCTATATAAATATAAATAAATCTCGATCATCAAATGATATAAATGAATGGATAATTTACAAATTATATAAATGAATGGATGAACTCCACCGTTCAGTTTTAATTTTATTTGTCTTTGTTTAAATCTGAAATTAATTGGGAGTGATTGATTTTGTGAATTGTAGCAGCCAATTTACCATTTGAAATGATCATAGATTTAGTGCTTTGTCATGTTTTATTCAGGGAAGGAAAATTTTCAAGGGAAAATACTTTTCAGCATTTTGTTACAAAGAAGGTAGAGATCATTAGGCACGCCCGACTTAACCCTTAGGCGAGTGAAGCCTAGGTTGGAGGCCTCAATTTTTTCACGTAAAATTTCTAATGAACTTCCTAGAAAATAGGCCCCTAATGAAGTCATTTTGTAATAAAAAGGCCCCAATTATCTCCAAAGTTAACTCTATAAAGCCTTATTTTTAATACAAATATTTTTTAAAGACCTACTTAATATTGTTGCTTGAGGCCCAAATATTGCGTCGGGCCGGCCCTATAAGAGCATAATTCAACATTAAGAAATTGTTATCTATATCTCTTTTCAATTTTATCTCTAAATAAATCATGATTCGTGATAAAAATATCATGGACATCTCCACCATGATTCACATGAAAAAACCATCATTCTTCCCAAATCCATCAATTAACAAATAAAATTATTCAAAGATATATCAAAATGGATGTCCATTTATAGAATCAAAAGAGTTCAGTTAAATGGTATATTTTTTAAAATCAATTTTTGGTATTGTTAAGATATATAATCATTATAGGATTAGGTTCAGATGAGACAGCTATATATGTGTGAAACAGTAAGATTTAATCTCATTCATTCATTTTATCAAATATAACGGATGAGGTTTAAAACTATTTTTCTCAACCGCCCTGTGTTTTGTGCACACTTGTCCCCAAATTTAATTAAAAATGAACTAATCACAACCGTTAGATTATTAAAATTCCTTTATCTCATAGGAACCCAACCCAACCATTATTTATAATATCTAATATAAACAGTAAAAATTCTGACACAGTACACGTGACACGTTCTGATTGGTTTAGTTCTCACGGTATATTTTCAAATTCTACCATGAAATGATTTTTGTCATGAAAATCATGGAATGATAAAAAACCATGGTTGGGATGCATGGTATTTTTTTGGCATCCCTCATAATAGATTCTCATGGTAAAAAAACTATGATGGGGAGTGGTCTAATATAAAAAAGTATGGATGGTTTGGTGGGTGCTGTTTTAGTGATTTCGAGAGCTTTGTGAGGGGAGTGAAGCTTTGATGGTGTATTTTTTGAGAATGTAGTGTTGTTATAGGAAGATGCATATTCAGGAAATCTTTGATAATAATTATCTATGTATGGCAGTGTAAAAATTGTAGATCATATTGTTGGAATAATATTTTTTATTCTTTAAGGTTCATGATTTTGTTGATTTAATTCATTGGCCATGTGTACATATTTCATGAATTGTAGTGTTATTTGTAAGTTCATGATTAGATTGATAAAATTTATGAACCATATGTTATTATTTCATGAATCACAAGTGTTTATTTCTTGAATCATATTGTAATTTTCAAGGTGCAAACTTTGCTGGATAAGATTCACAAACCATGTATACTTAATTCATGAATCATAATGTAATTTTTGTAAATGTTCATGCTTTACTCGATAAGATTCATGGATCATATATACGTATTTCATGAATCATAGTGTAATTTTGTAAAGATTCATAGTCTGCTTGATAAAATTCATGTACATTTTATATTTATTTCATGAATTGGAGGGTTACCCTCCGTTTGGATGTGGGAAAAAGTAGAGGAAAGAAAATTTAAGGGAAAATGTAAAGGAAATCAATTTTCCATGAGAAAATTGCGAGGTAAAGTTTATATTGTTTTCTTTGTTAATTTTTCATTTTCCTTGTTTCAACCAAACAATCCCATATATTTTTTTTAAATTTTCCATTAAATTTTCTTTCCAATCATTTTTTCATGCAACCAAACAGAGCATTATTGTTTGATTAGAATTTTGTCTACACTTGATGTTGTAGTATTTATTCCGAAAATGTACAAGAGGCCATTGGTTTGACAAAAGATTTTTTATTTATTTTTTAAAAATGGATTATCGGAATTCACTCCTACCCCGTGACTCGAACCCGAGACCTATTGGCACAGGTAGTGGGTGCCTAACCACTAGGCCAACCCCACTTCGTCAGGTTTGACAAAAGATTCGGGCTGCATAAATAGGCTTTATATCATGAACAATGTTTTACTAGTTGATTCAATTGATATTGTAACAAGATGATACACAGTCATCTTTTTCAATCAATGATAAATGTGCAAGCTAGATTTCAATCCTCCATTATAGCGAAAATGAGTTGTGTCTAATGTTGATGCCTTTTTACCCTTTGTCATTGATCTGAAAAAAATGATTAGTACCATATTTACAATTTAGATAATCATTGTCATTATTTTATTATTTCACAATGTTATAAAGTGGGGTTATTATTTCTTAAAAATGATTAGAATTTATTATAGAAATATTTTATTGGTACTTTAATATATTTCTATCATTAATATGTATCTGTTATTTTGATTGAATTTTCTGCATTCTTTTTGGTGAGTGTGTTGACTTTAATTTTTATGTTTATAATTTTTGTTGATACTTGATTGCTTTAAATATTTAGAAGATTTTATGTAGTGGAGTAATGTTGTGGAGTAAGAGCAACTGCACCGGTGGCCTGCTGGAGGAGGAGGTGTTGAGCTGGCGTGCGGAATTGTGACGGACGTACGTGCACCGGTAGGAAGCTCAAGCAGCTGCTGATGAGGAAACTGGAGCAGCTGCTAGGTTAGTAGCTGCTGGAGGAGGTGCTCGATGGAAAAAAAAGAGAATGGGATGTGCTTTTGGGCCCAATTTTGTTTTAAAATGTTAAAACTCAATAAATAAATTCCTGGTTAATTATTCAACAAATTAAATGTAAAAAAACACAAAGTAGCCGTTACACTTTAAAAAATTGTAGATGGACCAAAAATTAAAGTTGTTTTGTCATACATTCAAACGGTCATCTTCATGTTATCACTTTTTGTCATCTTTTTGAAATTTTTAATCTATAAATACATGTCTATTTTAACTTAAAAATCACACCAATTATTAAAATCACTCATTCATCTCACTACTTCACAAAATTAAATTTTTTTGATTTCATCAAAATGTCTCATTCTTGGTCCATGACAGAAGATATACAGTTATGCATCTCATATTGTCGACAATTTGTTGATCCAATATCCGGCAAAAACCAAAAGATCGAGAAGTTATGGAAAAAAATTTGTGTCGATTATCACAATAACTGGGAGTCGGTGGCAACGAACACAGAGCAGAGTTGAGGTCACAAGTGTCGCTTGCTTCTCGATTTTGCAAGTTGAAGGCAAATCTACTCTATTGGGGTTCTTTATTTCCTATGCACAAAGAAATAAGGAATCCGGTTGCAATTTACAAGATGAGGTACATATCTATCAAATTTCAAATTAAAATTATACTTTAAAGTTATTATTAAGTTATTTATACTGCAGATAAGAACAGCACAAGCTTGTTTTCTTACAAAGAATAAGGAGTTCATACATTTTGAATGTTGGGAAGTAGTGAAATGTCATCCAACTTTTGTTCTTACCGAAAGTCGTACCCCACGCACGGCTCCAACTGATCCAGTTGACACTTTTCTTCATTCAACCTACGAAGTGGATCCAAATGTGAGTATTGAAGATCTTTCTTTTTTTACACCGAAGTGGATCATGTGAGTTCAACAAGTCCTGTTAGACCTATAGGAACAAAAGCTGCGAAAGAAGCAAAAAGAAAAGGAATTCAATCCGCAAGTAAACGCCGAGATGCACACGCGCCGTAAGCTAACATTCGAATAGCGCCAGTCATCTTTTGCTCCGGAAGAAGACCGAGCAATCCCGTGGCATCACGTCGTTGATGCTAGTATGTATCATGATTACAAAGTGCAATTTTTATACGGTTAAATAGGTTTATACTCATACGATACCCCTTGATTCTCTTTGTCTTTGCATATTTGGGCGGCGACGAGTAGGAGGATTGTCTTCATCATCAATTGCTGCTAATGTTACCGCATCTATCATGAAAGAGTTAACGATGTCGTCACTTTCTCGCCGTTGTTTCTGGTACCACCTTCGATTTCTATCAAAATCAAAGGGATCCATATGATGTTTTGAAAGAACAATAAGGAAAAGTTAAAACTATAAGGAGAAAAGATGTAAGTTTATGAATATAGAGAATGGATCAAATAAAAAGTGCTAGATTGGTTATAAAATGCAAACAAATCTAAACCACCCATTAGATTTCAATCAACGGTTATAATTAAAGAATATTAATTAATACAAAAAATTACAAAAGGGCAATAATGGAAATACACGCATAACATATTTTTCAAATATTCTCATTAATAACAATCCCTTATTTTAAGGGATTGAGTAACCGACTTTCAATTTTTTAAATTCAGACTCATTGATATCCACCCATTAATATTTTTTAAATATTCTCATTAATATCATGTAAATTTCATGTGTTTAAATAGTATTTTACAATATCCACTACTCACTGCTATATAGCATGAATCACGATTTGATAGAATCATACAATTAATTAATTTAAATTCAGACTACTCATACATTCTGGCATGATTTACGATTTGATAGGATATGATTCTAGAATCATACAATAGCAAACTATGAATCATACCAATTTCAAGTATTTAAATAGCCTTTTACAATATCCACGGCTCGCCGCTACATAACATGGATCACGATTTGCGGAATTTAAGTTTGTAATAGTGTATGACCCATGAATCATATTATAGCAAATCATGAATCATAGTATAGCAAATTATGAATCATAGTATGACAAATTGTGAATCATAGCATAGCAGAGCATGAATCATATCACGGCGAATAATGAATCATAGGATAACAAATAATGAATCATAGTATTGCAAATCATGAATCATGATATAGCAAATCACGAATCATGATATAGCAAATCATGAATCATAATGGGTCATTTAATGAATCGTGTTAAGAACTATAAACCAGAACATAATATAAGATTCAGCATATGATTCATGATATGACATTGTATGATTCATAAATCATACGGGCCAATTACAACAGACATGTACAAATAGTTCACACATAAGGATGATCTCACACACAATTCTGTATATGATTCATGATTTGCTTCAACATGATTCATGAATCATAGGGGTCATTTACTGAATCATGTTGAAACCAATCCTGGCCAAAACAGCAGCCTCCTCTTTAGAAATATATTGAAGCCTCTTTTCAAAATCATCACCATGTATCCTAAAAATGCCATTTCATATCCTCGAAATAATTCCTTTTTGCTTCTTCTTCACAACACTTTCCTTCTTCTCGACACTTTCTGCAACTCCCTGATCCTTAGTTGAATCCTCAGCCATTCCCTAAACTCCACCAAGCAAAGTAAATAATCAATTTCTGCATCCACATTGAAACTCATCATTAAAAAACCACACTAGAATCATCAACAACACTCCCAAACCGTATATCCTAACACAGACATACCTCCTGCTAGTCAATCAATAATCAACTCTCCTTCTCCACTAAATCAGTTTTAAAAATTACCAAATCTGCTCTCCAACGGATGGCAAGATCCGTAAAGGCGGAAGATCAACGGATACTAACATCAACAAAAATCAAAATCAAGAAAACAATTCATCTAGTTACAACTAAATCCTCTAACGATTCATTTCGAATCCAAATTTGATAACAATCCACAACATTCAGATTGAATATCCGAAAATATTGAATGAGTATATATCTCAAGTGCATTCTTCTCAATCTCCAGCGGGGTCTTGATCTTCATTGTTGTTGTTATACAATCATGGTCAAGCTTCATTCTAGGATGGCGTTGTGCATCCATAGCAGTATCAAAAGCAAGAATAAACTCAACAAGAGTCATATTTGAGTGAATGAATTTGGAAAAAAATGAATTCTCGCTCTCGGAACGTGATGTTGTACGAATAAGTGATCCCATCCTTATATGCCTGAAAAAAACTGGAATCCAATTCGATCTGATGTTGTACATGTCCCGCAACCAGTGGTTTTCTCCTAGATCAAACCTTGATATAACTTCATTCCATGAATCCTCGAAATCCTCAGGACAAACATGATCGCCCCAAATTACCGAACTGATATTCTTAATAAAGTCCGTGTTCTTGCATATATTGACTCCTACCTGTACCAATTGTAAATTTATGCATTACCACTATATATAGCATAATTTATGTGACTATGTATGCACGGTTCATGATTAGCATATGTTTGATTCTAGAATCAAATACTAGCATTTCATGAATCTTACGTTTTGAAAGCTGTCAACTAATATTAAACATGTTTAACAAAAAAATATAAATTAACAACAAAAATGGGTGCAAATCTTACGTGATGTTATATGTATGGTCCGTGATCAGGGTGCGTTTGGTTCTAGAATCAAACGTAACCTATTCATGAATCATAAGTAATATACCTTTGTTTTCAGTTTCTCCGTAATATGCCACATACATATCTATGCTGCACGTTTGGAAACACAATCGAAATGGCTTTCTTCATTGCCAAATCCTGATCAGTGACAAGCATTATAGGGTCATGATCCAAGAATTTGCGGAAACATTCAAGTAACCATATATACGAGTCAGCATCTTCATGTGAAATCAAACCGGCACCTAACGTTATACTCCGTTTGTGGTTATCAACTCCAGTGAATGGCACAAATACCATTTTGTACCTATAACAATATGGACTTGAATTAAATTGCCATGAATCATATATAGTTAATTAATATTGCGTGATCGAGAGCTTACTTGTTAGAACTATAAGTAGCATCAAATGAAATGACATCGCCGAAAATAGCAGCATCTCTCTTTGCAGTATTATCAGCCCAAAACAACCTCAATAGAGTACCATCCGGGTCCGAAAAGTATTCAAACGAATAGTCCATGTTAGACGATTTTCTTCTCAACATATGGTCGACAACCATTTGTGCATCACATCCACCTATGTACGTTTTAAGATCCCTTTTAAAATTCTTAAAATCTGTTACTGTAGCACCAACATTTGAATATCCACCAGCCATCTCAGCCATTAACCGATGTGCTTTGGTGGCACCCATTCCCAATCTACCGCAATCAACCATGAGATTCTGCTGAGTTTCTGATAACCCTCTAGAAATTGTCAAAAACTGTCTACCAATATCAGAAGCTAATGTGTGATTGTGATTTTTCACAAAGTCATACACATAATAACTTCCTCCCGCCTTGAACTTCACACAAAATCTTGCCTCGCAACCACATCGAGTAACCTTCCTATTTCTGTAATCGGTTTCGCTGACATCAAGAGTGTCGACAATCTTTAAATTCTTATTGTACCCGTCACGGTGGCAACTGAAACGCTGAATCATAAGAGTCCCGTCCTTATGAAAACACTTGGTACCAATTCTAATGGAAAATCCACATATACGTGCATATTGGTAATAGAAACTTTTGGCATCTTCAATGTTGACGAAACACTGACCAATAAATGGAACGTATGCATCAGGGCAATCGGGTGTAACAAAATGTTCGTTGCTTGATTCCTGAGTACTGTTGTCCGTTTTAGCTTTCATCTCACCTGAATACACCAAAATATTATAGTAAAAAGACGAGGTTTAAGTTATAAAACCTCTATGATTCATGAATTGCTACCGAATGATTCATGAATCAAATATGTGTAAATAATGATCTTGCGTTAACATTATTCTGAATGCGTTTCATTTCAATATTTAAATTAGTTCCGAACATCATTCTAATAACAGAACATGCGAAAAACATTTTATGCATGTAAAACGTCTATGATTCATGATTTGATAGTATATGATTCATGAATCAAATGTAGGTAAATAGTGGATCAGTGTTAATCTATTATGAATACACCTACATGACAGATTGCAATGTTCTCTGATGCGTTTTTCTGACTATCTGAGGAGTGAAATAGAAAGGAATCGATACATACCGGTTACGAAACATAAATTTTCTGACGAAATTGTATCTACAGATTTAGTATTCGACAGATGATCAACAGAATCGATGGAGTTGCTGTCGAATTGAGAAGCCATTGTTTTATGAGTACGGTGAAGAACGAGTTTGAAAAATCTATGAAACAAAACTGAACGAATGAAAGAGGAAAAATTGAAAGTCGGTTACAAGATCCCTTAAAATAAGGGTTTGATATTAATGAGAATATTTGAAAAATATATTATGCAGTGTATTTCCATTCTTGCCCTTTTGTAATTATTTGTATTAATTAATATTCTTTAATTATAACCGTTGATTGAAATCTAATGGGTGGTTCAGATTTGTTTGCATTTTATAACCAATCTAGTACTTTTCATTTGATTCATTCTCTATGAATATATGTGTATCTTCTATATATAGATTTTATTAAATTTTGAGAAAATCTTATCATATACACGCGTCACGCACGAATTGGATACCCAAATTTCTTAGAATCTGAACCGATAATAAAAAGATAATAGATAAATCTTAATATATTTTGTTATCCAATTATAAACAAGTGTCACAAGCTTATTGTTGAAAAGTCATATCAAAAATCTAAACCAATAATTCAAATGGCTTTTAATGGATTTTGATTTTTTATTTTACTTTAATTATATAGTATACAAATGTCCTACAATTCGATTTAACTTTAACTTTAAAATTATAATTTTAATTATAAAAATATTTTTAATTTTATGAATAGTATTAGGAGGTGCGAGAATCATGAACGGGTGCATAAACTAAATATTGAGGAGGTGCTGATTGAGAGAAGGTGCTAAATTAGCATCTCCTCTATGGGTGCGAGGTGCTCAATGGGTGCATATGCTCTAATGTTATTTAGTAGTGGAGTTATGTTGTGGCGTTTCAAATCTATGAATAAATTACTCAAATAAATAACCTTTCAATATGGTGCAATGCTATGTGCTTACATTGAGTTCGAGTTTGTAAACGTTCTTCAAGTTTGTTTTTTCTGTTTTAGATTTCTAAACTTATTATTGGATTTTTTTTGTTTTTATTACAAATTGAACAATGGAAACAACTTTTTCCAGGTTAAGGGGAAAATTGTTTTCACTAATTTCACACAAAAGATAGATTGATCTACAATTTGGACTTCATGCTCGATGCTTCCATGCTTGATAGCTATTTAGATCATGTGCGAGGAATATACATCTTATTAATTACAAATGTATGTGTTTTACAATGTAGCAAGTATACACTTTAAGTTGTAACACATGTTCAGGGGTGGATTCAAGGGGGCTGGCAGGGTCACTTGCCTCCCTAATCTCAAGAAACACATATATTTACAAGTAGTTTTTGTAAATACGACAACTAAATAATGTGTTCTAGTGGTAACAAGTTTGGCTCAAACCCTGCTATTCCTGAGTTCGGTTCCTATTAATGTCTGAATTTTTTAAACTCTGCCCCCTCTTCTAATCCGGTGGCTCCGCCACTGCACATGTTCTACCCAACAAAATATACGTGGCCAGTTTTTTGTTCATTTGTGCCTGATCAATGTATGATTTGTTGATGAATAAATGTGTAGTATTGTAGTAATGGAAAAAGTTCTAGGAGGACATGCTTCTTTTAGTAAGACGGAAGGACATAATCTCAACCGTTGAGTCTTATTAATCCAATGGTTGATATTGGTAACCGTCAATCACCAACCGCCCGTATTTTTTGCAAATCCAACTTTAATCTCATCCGTCGAATTAATCAAGTCAACGGCGAAGATTACATCCTTATGTCTCACAAAATTTACATGTTCTTTTAGAACTCAACTCAGTAGTAATTATACATGCTTTTGTGGCTTAGTCCCACCCACTTGATGTCGCATATCATTCCGTGCACTAATAGATAGTATACTGAATTGGTTAATAACCCTTAAAATTAATTCTCCAATTTTAATCTAAAAATAGTGTGTAACCGCGCATCAATTAGTCCCACTACTTATTAAACAATATGCATAGATCCGGATCCGGTGCAGCTATTTGCTGCGAAGATCAAAAGGCGTCACTTTGACGTTATTTACTATAATCTTACGTAGTTTTGGATGAACCATTTATCAAAATTACGTAGTTTTGGGTGGCTGTAAATTGCTATTGCACCACTGAATCTAGATCCCAATACGTATACGGCAAAACGTATAAAATTGAAATGATTATGCAAGTTAACTAGCTGTTTTGATGAGGTTCGTTCAAATTGATAAAATAAAGCCCCTGACGAACAAAAATGGGATCTGATTTTAATTTTAATAATTATAGAGAGAAGTTTAATGATTTTAAATAGATACCCCATCCTTATAACTTAATGAAAACAATTATTTATGAAGACACCAATCAAGTTGTAATGATATACAAATCAAATAATCTAGTTGTACTCATTTCGTAGTAGAAGAATGAGGTTTTGATTAGAGTTCGGAATTTGGGGACATTAAAATTTTGTAAGACATCAGAACATCATCTCAACCGTTAGATTTGATTAATCTGACGATTGAGATTAAATAATTTTGAATTGAAATAGGTGGTTCAATTAGCAAAATACTGGAGCGATTGAAAATGACGGTTATCAATATCAACCGTTGGATAAATACAAATCAAAGATTGATGATGTCCTTCCGTCTCACAAAAACTTGTTTGTCGTTTTAGAACTTAGTGCGATTAGATTAAATATTCAAATTCAATTATTGGATAAGAATTAGGAGATATATTATATACGTGAATTCCAATTTTACCCTTATCAAATCATTTTCAAATTGAATTTCAATGTCAATCTTTTTGCTAATTTGATTCTTAACCGCTAATCTTATTCATTAATTGAAATAAATGATGGTTGACATTGATTTATAGTTCACATGTAAATCTTTCATAAGGTCCAAGAAATTGTACTTTAGGATTCATGAAAATATTATATATGATTCATGAAACTTTCTCGACCATTTCATTACCCATATTATACTAAGATGATATTGGAGGACATATGGAAGATCACCACTTTCGTACGGTTTCTTTCCTTTCCTCTTCCTTCTCTCTAGAAAACCCTAGGAGATTTCCTGCACTCTGGCTATCGTGTTAACTATAACCGGGCCACAGTGACCTTTCCCACATTTTCCTGCTTCCTACTGTATCTCCTGATCTCACCTGTTTCGGTTTCTTACGCCGATCATGGAGAGGGGCACGGAGTCGGCAACGGCTGCAGAAAGCGTGACGATGGCTCGTCATGTCGAAGTGCTATCGGAAAAGCTAAGAGGCGAGCTGAGAGTTTCAGTGAAGGAGGCAACCTGGAGGGCTGCGGAGGAAGATTTCAAGTGGGCTGTGGTGATGAAGCTATCTACTGGGGGCGTTATAAACGTTCAAGGGCTGTCTGCAGTCCTTAAAAAAGCGTGGAAGCTTTCCTCTGGTGTTAACTTCGTGGGACGGAGCAACGAAATAGCGGTGGCCATTTTTGACAGTGAAAGAAGCATGAGGCGGGCTATCGATGGAGGGCCTTGGTCGTTTCGGGGGGCACCGATCCTAATGCAGCGATGGGTGGCTGGCTGTCTACCGGA
Organism: Sedum album; assembly: GCA_006409495.1. Classification (NCBI taxonomy): domain Eukaryota; kingdom Viridiplantae; phylum Streptophyta; class Magnoliopsida; order Saxifragales; family Crassulaceae; genus Sedum; species Sedum album. The sequence continues at coordinate 23,599 of QZGG01002383.1, forward strand.
GGAGCTAAACTTTGACAAACTACAGCTGTGCGTCCAAATCCACCGCCTCCCTCTCGAGCTAATGACCCATGAAATAGCTGGAGATTTCGTCAAGCTTGCAGGGACGATCTGCCAACATATGACGTACGAATCGGAGGCCATGCACAGAAGGTTTGTTCGTTTCAAAATTGAGATTGACATACACCAACCTCTCTGCAGAGGCTGCTACTTAGATAGGAAATGGACCACCCTTATGGCTTCCTTTCAAATATGAGCGCTTACCTAAACTGTGTGGGTGTGGGATCATAAGTCACGACGCTACTACATGCTCCATAAGCGCTGGAACAACCAAGTTTGGCAATGGCATAAGGGCGGAGTCCATGCTCTTCGATGAACCAGAGTCCGAGGATGACAATGAGGATGAAGGATTAGGTACCCGGGGGCGCACGCTACAAAGGCACGACGATACTGACATGCTCATGGCTGGGGAGACACACAGGGGGCTGGCAGACATTGCAGACGACAGCTACACCCGACCGAACCTTCCAAACCTGGCTGGAACAGAGCCGCCTGACCCTGCTGACCCTGTTGACCTGCATGCAAAGTCTGCGGTGGATAAAGGGAAAGGTAAAGCAACTGTAATGTCAGATTTTTGTCGCACCCAGTGTAATGAAACAACCAGCCTGGCTGTGGCTAGTGGGACCGTCTCAGGGGCACCTCAGGGAATGGGTTTTATTGGGCCGAGAGTTATTAACCACGGGACAAACCAGTCTGCAAACACCACAAACAGCATAGGGAAGAAAAGAGCGAAACCTAGACACATTGGAGTCAAGGCCCAAAGGATGAAAGAGACGTCTGCAGGGACCAAAATTAGAAAATTAAAGAAGGAAACGTTCAGCAGTATCTCTATCCGCGCAACACCAGACTTGGAGGACAACAATGGAAGCAAGGAATCTACCCTGGGTGAATTTGTATCGGCGGCGATCGCGATGCGATCCCGCCGGGAGCAATGAGTCTATTAAGCTGGAACTGCAGAGGCTTGGGGAGCGCTTCTGCAGTTCGCGCGGTGAAGGAGGTAGTCACCTCCAGCCGCCCTCATATCCTCGGTCTCATTGAGACGAAGTGTCATGTTCGAAGATGGGATTTACTAAGAGTTAAGCTGGGATATTTGAACTGTTTTGCTGTTGACAGAATAGGTCTCTCGGGGGGCCTTGCCATTTTATGGAACCAGGACGTGGACTTGAGAATCCGGAGTTTCTCTAAGCATCATATCGACGCATGGGTTGAGTCGGAGAGAGCGTATCGAGTCACCTTATTCTATGGAGAGCCTGAGGAAGGCAAGAGGAAAGATAGCTGGGCCCTTTTGGAGTATCTGGGGGGTCTGGGAGATGAGCCATGGCTCATTATTGGTGATTTTAATGAGGTTTTCTTCCCTGAGGAGGCGAAGGGGGTGAGGCCCCGGGACCGCGGGCGCATGCGTCAATTCAGGGAGGTGGCAGACCGTTGTGGCCTGGAGGATTTGGGTCACTCAGGTAACCCGTTCACGTTCTCAAACAAGCGGTTATACCCTTTCGAATCTAAAGCGCGTCTTGACAGAGCTTTGGCCACGACAAGCTGGCGTACTCTCTATCCGAACTCTCTGGTTCGCCACCTTACCTCCGGCAAGTCTGACCATTGTCCGTTGCACGTTGCTGCACAAGCCGGCTGCTCCGACACGAGGCGGCGTTCGCAGCTTCAAGTTTGAGTCCATGTGGCTAAGGCATGAGAACTTTCATGCCACCCTACTGGAGGCATGGCAAAAAGCTTCGGAGACCACGATGGACAGACAAGACATCTCAATAACTCTGCAAGAGTGTGGGAGGGAGCTAATGCATTGGAACTCACGCAGCTTTGGTAACGTTCATCTTAACCTGAAACAGATTAAATTCCAGTTGGAGTACCTCCGGTCAATTGCTCGCACCCCAGATGTTGTTAACAAGGAGAAGGAGCTTACCAGGACCATGGACGAGTGGTTAACCAGAGAAGAGCTTTTATGGCAACAAAGATCCCGAGTAGCCTGGCTCAAGGATGGAGACCGTAATACGAGATTCTTCCATGCAAAAGCTAGCCAAAGACGGAAAGTTAACACCATGGAGACGTTGCTTGACTCTGATGGTGTCCTGGCCACCAGCACTGAAGGTTTTTTAGAGATTGCAAAGCTTTACTTTCTTAATATATTTCGATCTAATGTCATGCCTGATCTTGTTGATTGGAATCACTCGCTGAGTTGTGTGCCTAGGAAAGTCTCGCAGGAAATGAACGACTATTTACGCTCCCCGGTGACCTTTGAGGAAGTGAAGGCAGCAGTCTTTCAAATGGGGCCAAACAAAGCTCCTGGGATTGACGGCTTCCCTGCTCTCTTCTTTCAGAAGCATTGGGATGTTGTTGGCAGGGACGTCTGTGTGGAAGCTACAAACTTTCTGAATGGCGGGGCGCTGAATGGAGCATTGAACGCAACAGAGATTGTTTTAATACCCAAATGTAAGGATCCTGCTCGCATGGAGGACTACCGCCCGATCAGTCTATGCAACGTTGTTATGAAGGCGATTACAAAAGTCCTAGCTAACAGGTTCAAGACCACCCTGCCTACTGTCATATCTATGAACCAAAGCGCCTTTGTTGCAGGTCGCCTCATAACAGATAACATCCTCCTCGCGCACGAGATCGGCCACTTTATCAAAACCTGTCGAGACAAAAGCTGCGGTTATATCTCTGTGAAGTTGGACATGAGTAAGGCGTTCGACCGGCTTGAGTGGCATTTTCTGGAAAACATGTTAAAGGCGTTGGGTTATGACAATGAATGGATAAGCAAAGTGTTACTTTGCACTCGAACAGTAAGGTACAGAGTCAAGATAAATAATAGCCACACTGATTATTTCACTCCGGAGAGAGGGATCCGACAAGGAGATCCGATCTCCCCCTACTTGTTTATTACAGCATCTGAATGGCTCTCTGCGGCATTGAACTCTCTTGCGGGAGCGGACACATCCAAGGGGTGCGTTGGGTCGCACAGGGCCTGCTGTTACCCATCTCCTTTTCGCGGATGACAGCCTTATATTTCTCAGAGCAGACATTGGGAAATCCAGGCTGTAAAGAATATCCTTTGTCAATATGAGGCTCTCTCCGGACAAAAGATCAACTTCAGTAAGTCGGAGCTAGTGTGCAGTCCAAACGTCACGGACCAACTCAGGCTTGAGGCTTGTCGAATTCTTGGGGTGCCGTGTGTTGATAAGCACTCGAAATATTTGGGGCTTCCTATGGTGGTGGGACAAAATAAGGGCCAGGTGTTTGGAACATTGGAGGACAAGGTGGCTAAAAGATGAATGACTGGAAAGCTAAGCTGCTGTCCCGTGCAGGTAAGGAGGTTCTCATCAAGGCTGTCGGGCAAGCTATCCCGGTGTTCGCCATGCAATGCTACAAGCTGCCGGTGACCACATGCAATCGTCTGCAGGCGAGTTTTCTGAAATATTGGTGGTCATCTAATGGAACTCAAACGCCGGCACACTGGGTGGCAAAATCCACCCTGCAAAAGGACAGAGACCGGGGGGCTTAGGGTTCAGGCACCTTGCTTCCTTTAACGACGCTCTTCTTATGAAGCAAGCTTGGAGGATTCTCACTAGACCAGAGCTCCTTCTCAGTAGGATGTACAAGGCGCGCTATTTCCCTCATGGTGATTTCCTATCGGCCGGTATCGGAACTCGGCCCTCTCATGCATGGAGGGGGATAGCCAGAGTGAAAGGTGACCTTCGCAGCGGTCTTGGTGCTATCGGGGGAGAGAGTTCATTGTTATGGACATTATCTAGCTCCGGCGAGTTTACTGTGAAATCTGCCTATGGGTTGCTCCGATCAAGACAGCATGCTGCAGGAGGCGACACGTCCAACCCCAGCCTAGCCGCTAACTTCTGGAAGTGTTTATGGAAGCTAAGTTGCCAGAAAAAGTAAAGCTTTTCGGCTGGAGATTGTTCCATAACGGGCTCCCGGACGTGATTAACTTGAGGCATAGACGGTGTGCCACAATGATGGAGTGCGTTTTCTGTGGTTATAAGATTGAGTCCCCCTTCATTTATTCAAGGATTGCTGGAGAGTAAGGGCGCTAGGAGAGAAGCTCAATCTCCCTGGAGCTTTGTTCATTACTCATGTGTGTCTCCAGCCGATTGGTTATACGCGTGCTACAAGTCCTGCTCCGTATCAGACTTCAGGATATTGATTTGTGCTTTATGGATTACCTGGAACAGCCGGAACTCAGCTAGGCATGGAAACCCATGCATGGGTGTGGATGAAGCTGTGGGAATGTCTCATCCGTCTTATTCCAATGTGACACTAAATTAAGGCACTGTGCATGGCAGTTTCAAAATTACGTAGCAGATCACACTATCTTTTGCGATGGCTCCTGGTCTAGGGATGGGACAGCTGGGCATGCGGCTATATGGTGGAAGGAAGGAATTGTTCAGGCGGTCAACATGGGTTGGGATCCTTCATGCCTCTGCTCCAGAGATTCTGAAGGGTTTGCCCTTCTAGCAGGTTTAAAGATGGGAGCTAAGCTTAATCTGGAGAATGCATCGTTTCTTACCGACTCGATTGAAATAGTTTTAGCCATGGGTTATGGTCGTTTGAGTCATGGGAGGGATGGCGGATGGTTATCTGGCTGTCTGCAGGAGTTCAGAGATAGGCCAGGCTGGAGACTTGCTCATGTTCCTCGGGAAGATAACACCCTTGCCGACCGGGCGGCCTCTTTTGCAAAAACAGCCAAAACCAACTGGTCATCTGTGGACTCAATTCCTTATTTTTTCTCTAGTCTTATTGCTGGCTCTCTGAGTAGTTCCTGAGTCCTGTTTCTCTTGCTGGTCGTTGTTGGTGTTCTTTGTAACACTCTTGCTTTCCAATCAAAAAAAAAAGATATTGGAGGACATATAAGTTTTGTAAGACATGCTAACATATTTCCAACCGTTAATTTTAATTGATTTGGCGATTGAGATTAAATTAAGTTTGAATAAGATAAGTGACTGAATTAGCAAAATACACGAGTTTTTGAAAATCTCGGTTGACTTTATCCTTTATACGAAAAACAATGGAGTACTTTATATTTGATCCCTTCTCCTTATTTATAGGTGTTGAGGAATTCACGAGGTTCCTCATTCACCAAAAATGATTTTTAATCCATGCCGATTAGAAAACTTAAATAATTCAAAATTTTAATTTTATTAGTAAACATCTGAATTACATGTTTGATCAACATGAGTAAAGTTTAGGAGGACGATTCACTTTTCGTAAGACGGTAGGACACAATCTCGATCGTTCATTAATTATAATCTAACGGTTGAAATTTAACTTAAAATAACCGTCAAATCCAACCGCCCCGTGTTTTTCGCAAATCTAACCACCTAATTTAATTAATCTCAACCGTCGATTTATTAAAATCAATCGTTCAGATTTTGTCCTCTTGTCTTACATATATATCATGTCTCACATGATCTCAACCCTGGTCAACATAAAGTATCATGTTTAAGGACCCTTGTAGTTGCATTTATGAAATTATAGGGCATCATTCCTTTATTAAAGTTCAAGAACAGCGTATTCTCAAACTTTATCCTCGTATGGTAGTTAATCTCATCATTCATGGCCTTCATCGTAAGGAATAACAATAATACGTAAGGGAACAATAACAGTAACGACATGTGAGGAACAGCAACACGTGTATGGAACAACAACGCATGTGAGCAGCAGCATTGACATGTGAACAATAACAGTTGAGGAGGAACATTAGGCATTAGCATAGGTAGCACATGAGAAGTGCGGAGGCACTGCAGCAGCTGAGGAATCGCAGTCACGACAAAGAAGGCGCAACAGCTACAATAGAGGCATAACAACAAAATAGGCGAAGTAGCACACAAGAGGCGTGAGCACCAACAATAATTAAAGAGTAGTGATAGCGAGACAAGAGTAGGGGTGAAAAAGCAGCGGCGTGAGCAATGATACCAGTCCAAGAGCATTGGCGTGAGTAGCAAATAACAATGCAAGCTCACCGATGTAAGCAATAACAATAGGCGCAACAATCTACGACACAACATTCACATCAGGCACAACAAAAATACGCTACACCCGCATCAAGTTCAATAAACGCATCAACTTACATTACCATTCAACTAGCAACTTCTAAGATGCTCACTATTAAAGCTTTGGCACGAATGTTATCGGACTTGGAGAACAAGTAGCAACTTTGACCGTGATTGTGACTAATTAGAAGAGCGATTTTCGTTATAAGCAAATTAAATTATTCTTTGGAGTTGTAGGAGGTGCAGAAGAGTTAATGAATTGGCAAGTAGAGGTTGACAAGTTTTTTGAGCTTGTGAAGGTTTCAAAAGATAAAGAGTCAAATATGATGGTTATTTGCTTTAAGAGTTATGCTTCTTTTAGGTGGGACAAAGTTACTACTCAACGGCGCGTCCAACATAAAGAATCAATTAACACATGGAGGCGCATGAAAAAACTAAAGATGCAACGTTTTGCATCTAAAATTAACGATACTCAACTTGTCAAATCTAATGTACATCGTAAAGAAAAGAAATTCATTGAAGATGAACCTGCAAAAAATAAACGCATTACGTCCGAAGAAGAGCTTCAAGAGGAGGATGTATTATCAATAGTTAAAATTACAATTCAAGATACTAAAAAGTTTGTTGTTAAACTAGTTGCACTAGGATATTAATTGTAAATGATATTTCGTGGCTACTCCAAAAGTCATTGAACATTAATGTGATGTAGTAGCTGCATAAGTTATACAGATATTTGAAGATGACAAGAACATGAATGTTCAGATATTCAAGGCCAATGATGGATTTATAACGGTGGAAAGTCAAACGCTGTGCAAACCTATTAACATGATTTGGCTAAATGTGTTTGTTATATCTCACATCGGATTTTAGTTAGAATTAGAGTTTCTCTTGTATATATATAGTTAACTTATTTCATGAAAATTAATTAATCGCAGATTCAATAACATTTGAGATTTATCTCTTTGATATCTGATCAACTCCAGATTATCTTTACGGTCGATTCATGTTAACCTTGTAAATTCTAGGAAACTTATCTTAGGTTTTGCGCTGTCAATTCCCTTGCGACTTCCGCTACGTCACCTTATCTTAAATATTGTGTTCTAAAACTACATTCTGTTAAGAATTTTTCTGAAAACTACCCTCTCAATAGGTCAATTTTAACGGAACCATCCTTTAATATTTTATATAACCACCCATCAATAGAGAAATCATTAAATATCGACACCTCATCGTCGGATCCACGTCTCTTGCCGAAAAATTTGTTGTTGACTTAGTCGATTATGATTTAAATCAATTTTTGACAATAACAAACTAATTTATAAGATGACTAACTCAAAATCAAGTAACTTAAGGATTATAAAGATGAGTTTTTAAAAAGTTTCGATTTGTTGAGTTTGTGGAGATGAATGGAATTGATAATCACGTATTTTAAATGATCGATGCCGCAATCAAATAAGAACGAAGTCAAATGAAAGTTATTAGATTAGTTATTGATGAAAATATTGATTTTTATCATTGACAACAAAGTTAACGGCTAACTTTCTGACAAGATATCTCAAATCAGCTGAAGATATGTTATTATTTTACGATTTTTGTATTGAGGAGTGGTTATATTCAAAAAAACATTTGAAGTGGTGATTTTCTTTTTTTTGATGAGTGGATTTACAATTGAGTATAAGATATTACATATTCATCTAGTACAACTAATACTTGAAACACACAAGCCATCTAGACACTACCACCAATGAACTTCAATCATCCATCAATATCCGAGTAATCTTGCATCACGCACAGGCGGGAAGAAACGAGCATCCATAGAGCATCAAATCAACAGCTTCCACGAACAGGCGGGAAGAATAAACAGCCTCCACGCGCGCAGACGGGAGGAATGAAGTTCCAGCAAAATTTTGAAGAAAAGTGGTGAGGATAAATTCCTTTATCAGGTCCCTCAACCAACATAGTTGAAGTGGTGATTTCTATAACTTGTTTATTAAAGACTCTCAGACTCTTGCGAACCGTCATTGAATTTGAGTGTTTGACGGAATTGCATATCTCATACATTTCTCATTTATCACTCATAAATGCGACCAATTTCATCAAAATCAAAATGTTATTCAAAACTATTTATTAACTACTCACTACGTAACAATCTATTCAAAACTAATACAACATGCAAATTTTACAAGCGGACGCGTGTAAATTATGCAAATTGACACGTTGAAGAGCAACACGTTTGGACGCTGATCAAGTGCCAAGTAGCTTAGCTAAGCTCAAATGTGATGTGGATGAGGAACACTTCTTCACGTCCTCCTCATTTTCATCAGAGCCTCTCGAACCCAGCCTCAACCCCAATCCTTTCCACCACTGCTAATCACCATTTTCACATTCCATTCATTAACATCATTACACACACAAACAAAGAACAAGAACAAAAACATGTCAGGCGTGTCCCTAGCAGTGGCTCCTCGTACGGAGCCAACAGCTGACCCCAAACCAGCCTCATCACCACAGGAAATGTGATGGGTTCGCTTCGTGTCATCGAGCTTCAGCTTGTAGCCTTCATAATGGTCTTCTCCGCTAGTGGCCTTGTCCCACTTCTAGACCTCATTTTCCCAGCTTTCGTCACTGCTTACCTCCTCATCCTTTCGCGCTTGGCCTTCCCGTCTCGGTCACATGCAGCTTCCACATCTCCTGAGCTTTTTCAAGGTAGCAGGACTTTCAGGATGTATGTTGTTGTGGGTACCACGATTGGGCTTTTCCTGCCTCTTGCGTATGTTCTTGGTGGATTTGCGAGAGGGGATGACCATGCGGTCCGTTCCGCCACACCGCATCTGTTTTTGTTATCATTTCAGATTCTGACTGAGAATGTTATAAGTGGCCTTTCACTTTTTTCACCTCCTCTTAGAGCATTGGTTCCTCTGCTTTACACTGTGAGAAGGCTCTTTGTTATCATCGATTGGACTGTTGACGTATGGCTCAACAAGACCCTCCCAGCCAATGCCGTGCTCAAGGTTCGATTCTACGCTTTTATATGAGCCGTTTTATTGATAGAAATCAACTGCTGAGATGAGGTTTTTTAGTAAAACATGAATTGATTATATAACATAAAATGCATGCTTACGGTGGCATTACAACGTTACGCGCAGGATGTGGCATGGTTCTGGTTCGGCAGGTGCCTTGCAATTGCCAACTTGGTTTATTTCGCCATCAACTTGTTTGGTTTCTTGATTCCATGTTTCCTTCCAAGGGCATTTGAGCGCTACTTCAACCAGAGGGACAGTGAAATTCATGCGAAAACAGCAGAGGACAAACGTGTGATGTCGAAGTCGAGTGAACACAAATCAATTGAGGGACAATAACATTCTCTTATCAGCTCTTTCAAGCAGCCGCAAAGTTCTGCCAATCATATACTGTACCTACTAATAACACTACATAGTTCCGCACAGTCTTCTGTCTAATTTAGTGTGCTTAGATGCAGTCACTCGAACTTGGTATGTGTGGGATTCCTAAAGCCAGTTTCAAAAGGGTACTTGTGCTTATGCAAATGTTAAAACAAGCATATTAATAGAGTCTAGTGTTGAACTTAACAACAAATGTTGTCTGCTGCATTAATCATCAAATTCAGCAGTCTAATGTAATGTTGTAATAGCAACAAGAAAGCATTTGGTTTAGGTACCTTATAGACCTAAGGATATATCATTGCCGTCCGCCCATGCACCAGCTATCAAACCCTCAGACCTGCTACCAACAATGGTTGGGGACAAATAAGTCCAACGGACCATTCAGTTACTGTCAACAGTTATATAACCATAAAAATTTATTCAACGAGAAGCTGGTGAAGGACGTTTAGAAGCAGATGTACACAGTGTACCTGCTAAATGTCCTCATAACTAACTCAAAACGTGCAGGTTCGGGACCGAGCATGCTGTATTTATGACTTAGGAAGGTAACTTCATCCATAGGTACTTCATCCAGTAGAATATGTTGAATAATAAACAAATGTCAGCTGACAAGTTGTACCACATCGAGTAATTGATTAAGAATTATTAAGTATATATTGGGCCTTAAACCATAACATAGAAGTCGACGTCTGAGTCGATTGTTCCAATGTATGCTTGCAAATTGCAATTTATCAGAATCTAACCTAAATCATAAGTGAAATTCAATTCATAAGTACAACAAGCATAATAAATAACTGCTCTGTTGGAAACATCATTCTTATAGAAGCATAAATATTATAAATACAAATATGACTGAATATTCAAGAAAACTGAATTTAATACTTCAACAGGGTCAATGTTACATGTGGAAAGCCATGAATTTAAGTATTTTACACCATTTTAGTTTGTGTTCGTAACTTCACTCACCGATGACAATTCTAACCAAAAAGAAAATGAGTATGGACTAAAATCCATACCAAGATGGGTTTTTGTTTGTCTTTTATATCTGCTTTAAACTCCTTGTCACGCACTCATGCCACAGTTTGATGTTAAAATATTGTGCAGCTTTATCATTAAAATCCTCTCTGTGCCATGTTTACAAATATCTGGCCCTCAGAAGCCTTTTTACTGCTTCCAAGCAGACCAGCAGTCAAGGAAACAACCAGTGTTTTTATGGCTTTACGGTGATCTTCAACGTTAGAGTACTGCCGCCTTAGCGACAATGGCGAACGTCATAACGTTTTACGGCGACTTGATGTTTTTTACATATATTTTAAATATGTATAAGAAATTATGCTTTAAAAATACTAAAATATAAGTCAATTATTTAAAACTAAAATATCCATAAAGTTTAATAATTTTGTTCAAAAAAGAAGAAGTCAATATTTAATAAAGGAATTTAAAATTAGTTTGAATATAAAAAATACAGATTAAACTGTATAATAAAAAATTATAACGTTTCTAATAAGAAGATTAAAGTTAAACTAGTTTAGATTACATTTTCTTTATCTAATTGAATGGATAAACACATTATAAAAATTGGAAGGAATCAGATATAAAGTGGTACTTTTCGTATAAAATATAAAATCATCCCAACCTTTGATTGATTTCAATCGGACGGTTTTAATACGCATTCAAATACTTACCAAAATAATATCAAAAGGGCAAATCCGTAAAGTTGCATAAAACAATTATATTTAAGATCAGGTTAACATATTATATTCTTAAAATCCTCAAACTAATTATATCAGTTACTTTCTTTCCAAATCAATTTTAATTCCATTCTATTTTGAATTTATCAATGTCCAATAAAATGTGATGTATGGTTCATCAAACATGTTTTTCAGTTCAAACGCTTCATTGTAAATATGATTCGTAATGTGCCTGGTCCAAAAATATAAAATTATGGTTCTAGAACCATATTGTTCTAAATTTTGGATCATATCAGAATTGAACCATATTATTCATTATTATATGTTTAGGGCAAAAGAAATTCGATAAACGGTCCATAATTATTTCCCTTTACTGAAACTACTTGTAAACCACCCATACATATATCGAGTAAGTTATACATTGACTACAATCAAACTTGATTTGGTTCAAAATATAAAAACTGTATGCTTCAAGAACCATACATAATAGTTTTTGGACCATACATATATGGAGTAAGCTATATACTGAGTAGCATCCAACTTGATATGGTTCAAAATATCAAATTATATGGTTCAAGAACCATATATTACACATTTTTGGACCATACATATATCGAGTAAGTTATACACTGATTAGCATCTAACTTGATATAGTTCAAAATATCAAACTATATGGTTCTTGAACCATATAATACAGTTTTTTGGACCAAACATAAATTAACAGAAACCAGATTTCAACACAAACACACAAAAACATCAATAAATCTCAACAACAAAAACAAAAATGTCAAAAACCCTAGCAAATCGCAGCAAGTCCATGGAGGACATGTCAGTGGCGGTTGAGAGGTCGGCGTGGTCAGTTGTAGGGCGATTTTAAATCGACGAAGGAAAACAACAACGGCAACGTGGGAAGACGATAGCGGGGACACATGAAGACGAGAGCGGTGCTACGGGTGTGTCGAAGGTAGTTTCTTCGTCCGATGTGTCGCAGGTTGTTTCAAGATTTGTTGAAGACTACCTGATTTGGGAGTGAATTATGGGATTCGACAAACAAACCATATCTTTCTATTCTCAAATTACCCTTCGAATATAATGAATTATTTTAATTCCATACTTGGTAACGTTGTAATTTAATTTAGTTTAAATCTGGTCCGTCAGTCCATTTATTTTATACACTTAAGGGACTTTATACCAGATCCCTTCCCTATAAAAATACGCCTTATCAATAAGTCTGAATATCTAATCAAAACAACATAGAATCTGAACAATTATAAAACTAATATAAAATATGGTAACGAAAAGTGAGAAATTCAAGCATTAAATCTGAATAAATGAGGAATTATTATAAAATATTGTTACAAAGTTAGAAATTAAAGCAATATAACCAATCAACATTAACAAAAGGATAAAACTGAAATTGAAACCGTTCAGCACTCCTCCGTCAATTGTGGCGTTGTCTTCGGTAGAAGTGAAGAATCGTCTGAAAATTCATCAACTTGTTTTTCTCTTCTTGCTAATTTTGAAAGCCCCTAACAATTGAATCTCGATTTTGGAAGAAAGATGACGGTTTAATTTCCCGTTGTCGTCGATTTGGCGACATTTATGGTGGGTGACGATTTGGAGACGACTTGACGATGATATGGCGAGGCTGACCTTTGGCGAGTAGTGCCTTATCCTTCTGAAACCGCCACAACGACTTAGCGTCGCCTAGGCAGCGCCATGAAAACCCTGAAAACAACTTCAGCATCACACTACGCTCTAGATTACATTCATATGCTATGGGTTTGTATGCCCAAACCTATATAATGATATAACAACCACAGTGATCGAGGAACTCCTCTATTCATACATAACAAATTTGCATAAATAATGAATCTGTTATAATAAACCATGTCAATATTGGTTGTCCATTAATCAGTTGAAAAGATATATATTCTATATATAAAGCGCAAAGCCCATTATTGTCAGTTATTTTGAAGTCACTTTTCGGTTTCCTAAATTACCCCTATGTTTATCCATAATTACAATATCAAATTCTATTTTATTCCTATGATTATAATATATAATATAAAACTCACGTGCACATAATTTTTTGTGCAAAACTACTAGTAGAAAATTAACGTGGCATTGAGCTCAATTACAAAAGTATTAAAGAAAAGGATGATTTGTTATAAACTGAATTGTTGTAAAGATCGATCCAGACTTGTTGTTACACAATTAACCAAATGATTAATTCAGAAAACTAAGAACCCTAAATTTGAGAACTCAAAATGAAAACTCAAACTTGAAACAGCAACTTATACCGTGGTTATATGACCTTGCGGCCTTTACTCCACGTTGAGCAATCTCAGTGCTCGGAGAATCCACTAGACTGGCCGGAACCTGGCCGGATTGTACAGATACAGCTTCAAGAACACCGAGTTGAACAACCTCAACTCTGAACAGAACGCACAATTGATTACACACGAATCTAGACAAACTCGCTAGACTTCACAGCTCAATCTTGTTCTTGAATCTTGGAGCTCGTATGAATTTCAATCGTACAGGTACTTAGCCCTAATTGAGTCGCGTTCCATTTATATCAGCTGGATTTCCAGATTCGATCTGGACCGCCAACAGCTTTTAACTTCAGCCACACGATCAGAACTCCGCGCCTACTCAAAACGACGCCGCACAACTTAAAACCAAACTCAACTTCAGCTTTGCGTTTTGTCCAGCCCGCGTCTCAAACGTCGTCGTTCGAACCTGCTTCAACTCTTCAGCAGCTTCATCAACAATCCTCCACCTGAAGCTGCATCATGTTCTTCAGAATCAAATCCTCATCACTTCAATTTCACAGTGGATTCCCCATTTACTGAGATTAACGCTCATACCTGCACACAGTTTATCCAATACCTAGCAGTTCTAAACAGTGCCTAAACTTAGATAATGGAATCACTTTTGTACCCATATCAGCAGGATTTCTTCAGTGCTAACCTTAACAATTTTGATAACACCTTCTGAACTTTATTTCTAATAAAATGAAACCTAACATCAATATGTTTGGTCCTATCATGGTATACTGGGTTCTTACACAAATACAAAGCAGATTGACTATCTGTATATACTATACCAGTACTAGTCATTAACTAGTTTCTTTAAGAATACCCTGTAACCAAATGCACTCTTTGACACAATCACACAGAGCTACATACTCAGCTTCAGTAGTAGATAAAGTAACAATTGACTGCAAACCTGACTTCCAAGCAATACAATTATTACCCAGAGTAAAGTAGTAAGCAGTTGTTGATCTCCTTGAATCCTTGTCACCTGCAAAATCTGAATCTACAAAACCAGCCAAGTCAAGTGTAGATGTTTTCTTACCAAAACACAAACCAACACTCAAAGTTCCTGAAATGTAATTCACTACCCATTTAACTGCTAACCAATGTTCAAAACCTGGGTTTGCCATAAACCTGCTAATTACAGACATAGCATACCCCAAATCTGGCCTTGTACTTATCATGGCATACATAATGGATCCTACTGCACTAGCATATGGATACTTTTCCATCCTCAAACATTCATTCTCTGTTCTTGGACTCTGTGTTTTACTCAAACTAAAATGTCCAGCCAAAGGCAAACTTACAACTTTCTCACTATTTTGACTAAATTTAGAAACCAGCTTTTCTAAATAAGGTCTCTGATGTATCTTAAGAAAATTTTCCTTCCTATTCCTTTCAACAATCATGCCTAATATTTTCCTAACTGGTCCTAAATCTTTCATATCAAACATAGAATTCAGTTTCCTTTTCAAACTATTTTTCAACAGACTTACTTATAAGCAACATATCATCCACATACAGCAGAATAAACACTGGAATATTACCTTCAAAGCTAAAATAGAAACAACTATCAAATTCACTCCTATGAAAACCTATACTGATAACAAAACCATCAAACTTCTTATACCATTGCTAGGACTCTGCTTAAGGCCATACATGATTTTTTGAGCAAACATACATGATCAGGATATTTGAACTTACAAAACCATTAGGTTGTTTCATGTAAATTGTTTCCTCTAAATCCCCATGTAAAAAAGCTGTTTTAACATCTAGTTGCTCTACTTCCCAGTCAAA
>QZGG01002384.1:0-36574 GCA_006409495.1 Sedum album
AATTCAAATTTTGGAGAGAGAATATTTAGGAGGTTTTGGAAGATATAATCAGATTTTTGGGATCAATCCCCTCACAATTGCCGCCGATTCGAAACCCTAATTGCAGAAACCCTAATCCGAATCCCAACTCTCCCAATGGACTTCTCCAAGTTAACCTTGCAGCACTGCTCACACCGGAGGAATTGAGAGCATGGCCAGTGCGATGGAGAAGATGGAACAGGCGAAGGCAGCGGCTGAGACCGCCAAGGCATCGGCCTCCACAACTGCAGCCCCTCAGAGTGTCGCCCCACCGGCTGAGCCGCTCGCACAACTGAAGAGCAAATTGACACTATGGTTGGGGATGTTGTGAAGTCTGTTCCAAGGATGACAACAATCTGAGAAGGAGAAGATTGATGGTATGTTTGGAGAATGAGAAGACTCAGGAGGTAGGAGTCTGAGAAGAAGAGTGGAGTGGTTCCACCTGATGAGTCGCCAGCCAAAGGAGTGGAACAGGTCGGGACTTCCTGTCAGCCTGACTCGCCTCTGAGTCCTGAGAAGATGCCTGAGGAAAAGAAGGTTACTGAGGAGCCACCTGCTCCGACTGAGGATGATGGAAAACAAGCAATATCAGCAGGTGGTAATGAGGAGTCTTTGGACGATAATGCAGATGGTAAACAGACTTCCAGACCAGTCAGGAGGCAAGTCTGAGTATGGGCATCTCTCTGGGCAGAAGGATTGGACCAGAAATAAAGGAAAAGGAGTTGCTTCCGGCATATTGCCAAGCAACAAGAGGAAGGCAGAGTCAACACTTTCTGGTGAGCGTCAGGTGAAGGCAAAGAGAGATGCAGCCAAGGATTTCCCGAAGTCCTCAGACCGGTTATGCCAAGGTATTGTTCGTGACATGGCTTTTGATCCTGATTATCTAATTGATAATGATCTTGGTATAGTTGTGGAACTGTTTACTCATCAAGGGTGGGATGAGTTGTTTATGGGACCGGCTATGGTTGATGTCGGATTGGTAAAAGAATTTTATAAGTCACTTGAGCTTGTGTCTGGCAGTAAGTTGATCACTGTCTGTTTTAAGATTGGGAAGGAAAAGTTCAAGTTTACTGAGAGGGACCTTGCGACCATTCTGGAAATTTCGTGTGAGGGGTATGATGAGTTATACGCGGGTATTCCTATGGACGTTGCTGAGGCAGAGATACACGAGGTTGTGTTGGGAAAATGAGATAATATGCCGGTGATCTCTCGAGTACTTCTTGACTTTCTAGCACTGTGTTTGTTGCCAAGAGGAGGAAAGCATACAGTGCCCACCACCTATGAGGAGGTTCTGTTATGGAAGATATTGACAAAGGCACCGGTGAACCTGCCTAAGATTATCCTCCAGCTCATGGTGGTCGTTAAGAATTCTGAGTCCAAGAAGTTGTCATACCCCCGACTGGTCAAGATGATCCTCATGTACTTTGAAGCATATCATCCAAAGATTGAGGTCTGCTGCTCCCGCCAACTCAATGAAGGACATATGGGTCATATCAACTATGCCTGTAGTGAAGGCATAGGCTGGGTACATAAGTATGAGTTGTCTGAGGGAGTAACCAGAGATGAGGAAAAGGAGAAGAAGCCAGTACCAATAGTGGACCTGGAAGATGATCAAGAGGTGAAGGAGCAAGCTGAGGATACAAGTGCTGTTTCTCAGAGGAAGGAAATTATAAGCTTACTCCGGTCCCTAAATGAAAAGGTGGATCAATTGCTGAAGATGGATCAATTCATTGCTACTCAGACCACCAGTCGCACCACTTGATCTCTGCTGACCAGTCTTAAGGCCCTTCAGTTTCGACCTAGCACATTTTCCCCTTTCTTGTTAAAAACTTTGAACTGATTGTGTCCTGGTTTGCCCGATGTGACGGGCGGTTTTATTTTGAACTGCACTTCTTTTACACCTGATTTTGCTTGACTGATATTTTGGTGTGTTACTTGTCCTTTGTTCCACTAACCCAGATTATGGTATTTTTTGATAATGACAAAAGGGGGAAGTAGTGGTTGTTATGTGCAGGTAAAGGACTCAGTTCACTCAGTTCCTAAGGAACCCTAACAAGAGGACCTAGCGCATGGACTTAGGGGGAATGCTCGGTAGCTTGGTCGGTAATTGAATCTGCACATCACTTGTTTTGCTCTTATTTTTCCAGATTATTTGTCATCATCAAAAAGGGGGAAATTGTTGAACCCTTGGGTTTTGATGATGACAAGTGATCAATACTGACTAGTGTATTGAGCGTGCAGATTGTGCTTCACTGGACTTACCTAACGACTAGTCTGAAGTCGTTGGCAGTAGCAGTTCCTGATATTTCGGACAGAGAAAAATCAGGGAAGATTATCTAGTTGCCTAAACTGATTATATCAATTGTGATAATATTCTAACTGCTCTATTATATTGATTGTGATAATTCCTAACTGGTTTTAGAGTTTGAGATATTGTGAGATAAAGATTGATATTTCCTAATTGAATCTTGCATGGATTGTAGGGTTTGATTTGGAAGGTGTGGCTTAGTATAAAAGCCAGCAGCAGCTTCGGATTCCGTGTGACTTTGTGAGATAGCGAGGAGCGATCGAGACCAAAGCACAAGGAGACGAGCAAGGCAGCAAGGAGCGAGCGTGACCGCGTTTACTGTTGGTTGAGTGCTTTTAGTGTTAGGCTAGAGACTGCATCAGTCCATCTAGCGTGAGACGCTTGCTGCAGAACTTCGATTGTTGGTGTCTGAGAATCAAGGGGTGCAGCTTAGAACAGTAGTAAACGGGAGTTGTACTAGCTGATTCAAGTGTATTCGATTATTAATAAAGTTGAAGTTGAGAATCCTTCCAGTAGCTGCTGGAAGGGGTGGTTTTTTCCCAGTTGGGTTTCTACCTAAAATCGTGAGCTTTTATTTACTTTCATTCGTTAAGTTACTTTTGTTTATTCCGCTGCGACTAGTCGTATCGAGGGACAAGTCGACCCTCACGACTAGAAGTACAAGCTAACCTCGATCCAACAGCGTCACTTGGTCAATCGAGTCACAAATGACTCGGGCGAGTCAATTTGCGCCACAATTGTCTCGGGCGAGTCATAAGTGACTCGGGCTGCATGAGAATTGACTTGGGTGAGTCACTTTTCCGCCTCATAAGCTCAGAAATCTCCTCAAGTTGCTTCGTGTCGTGATACATCAATTTTTTTTTGTAGAAGACTCTAAATAAAATAAGAAATAAACGAGAAATCGGTTATGCCTTTCTCTAAAACTCTCCCCAACCACTACATAAGTTTAATGTCTTTGTAGTTGAACCAAAAGACACTCATTTGACTAAAGACAAAGCAAGCCAACATCATTTAATTTTACTTTGGTTGGGATTGAGTATTGATTGAGTATGTCTAGAATGTTCTGCCATTTTTTCACATTCAGAACAAATCACAAAAAAGATCTGAAATCTTTACGAAACATACAAAATTTGTACTACGGCGTAAAAGAACAAAACTCAAGTTCAATAATTTATCATTACAGGGAAGATGAAGGAACAAGCCACTGTCAAGCAAGCTGGCAAACTTTTCAAGGACAACTTGAATGCTCTATAATGTATTAATGTCCATTGAAGCATTATCTCGTACCTGCACTTGTGGAGATGAATGTTCACATGAAACATGTACATGAATTATTTAGTGAAAGATGAAAATGAGATATCAGCAGTTGAGTTTGGGCGGTGTATGTCATCTTCAGGAAATATATTCTTCACTTTCATTCCAGAAAGTGCAATCTAATAGGACAAGGAAAATCAAAACCAAAATATCTTCATTTTATTGGGCATAGGTTGAATCATAACGGAAATGCGACTAATAAAATCGAAGAGATTATCTCATATCAAAATGTAGAAAAGAGATCAAATATAAAATTGCAAATTTCGTACAAACTAAAAAGTCACTTTGCCCCCCTGTTTGACATTCACCAACAACCTCATTCTCCACTTGTTCAGTTGATGGTGGTCTTGCATGCTCCAGCGATTCCTCGTACACATGTGCATCTTCGCCATCACTGAATTCCGGAACCGCATCTCTGAAATCCAGATTCCCATCATCTTCGCTTTCGAATTCAGGTACCTCCGCTTCCGTCTCATCGTAGATTTCGTCGTCGACCAACACCATCGCGATTGGTTCGATTTCGTTGACTATTGACAACAACCAATTCGACGAGTCGCCGATCGAAAACGCCCCCAATTTGCTTCTGGTCAATCTCAATCGAAATACCAAACCCTAATCAGACAATACGCGTTCGATTTACTTAGGTTAGTTTTGAGTATTTAGTTTTTTTAATAATTAATTTGGCGAGTACATACACGCGTTTGACGCCAAGTGTGACATGTTTTTTGTAACGGCGTGGTGTGACTTTTGAACGAAAGTTTTTATGGGTGGGACTTGGAAAATTGAGGTTTTTATGGGTGGTTCTTATGAAAAAACCCTTATCATAAATTCATTTGATCTCACAGTCATAAATAATCATATAAATTTCATTTTTTTATATTCAAAATGGCAAGTTAGTAACTTTTCACATACCTTAAAAAATATCATATTCATATTTCCAACAAAAATATATTAAAATATTTTAATAATGAGAAGGAATCAGGTGAAAAGTAATTGTTATATGAAAAGTGAAAATAGATCCAAACCATCCAATTCAAACAATTAGACGATTAACATTTGGGTCAATATATAAATACATGATTTATTTTAAAATTAAATATAAGGAAAAATATATACTTAAGGGTAAATTGGTCATAGAGAAAACATCAATCAATTGATTTTCGTACAATCAGGGATAGAAGTATGATTGAATTTTTCAGAACCGCCTATTCAAAAATCCAAATCACAAAACTGATTCTGTTTGTAACGCCATAGACGACTCTAAAGCTCGCACAGGTTTCGAATCAGAAAAATCAATTACGAAATCAGGTTAGCTACACTCTGAAGCTCACACGAGTTCTTTAATTATATCGTGTGTTGTAAACTAATTATTGATACTATATTTGTGTTTTACGAAGTTTGTATAGACTAAGAAGCTCGTGTATGTTTGAGTATGGGGTAACAGAGTTTTAAACACAGTACAGTGAGTTTTATTGCAAAAGGTTGTTTTCATGTTTATTGTACTAACGATTCAGATAGTTTGTGAATCATAAGGTATCAAATAATGAATCATAACATTAAAATCGTTGTTCTAACAATGAACCATGCCATTGGAACAAAGGTTCATTACGTGATTTCATGATTCGTGAATCTTAAGGTGTCAAACAATCAACCATAATGTTATTATTTGAAACCAACGGTTCGTGATTCAACACCGCATGATTCATGAACCGTACAGTATAAAATAATGAATCTAAGAAAATCTGCCTTTTCACTCAATATCAATTGAAGATGCATTCAATTTTTAACTACCGACTGTTTATTGTTTTCTCATTGAATAGAACACAAAATGGCAAAAGGGAAAAAAGTAGACAAGCAGCTATCAACAAAGAACAAATGTCTATCGTCCAAGTCTCGCCTATCATGAGTATCAAGGATACATATTTTGAGACAAATGTCATTTTGTAATGGTTCAATAAATGACATGTATTCTTCAAGATGTAACATGATTCAACAATTGAGTCCATTTGGAATCATATAGTGACTTTTAATGAACCATGTAAATCATACGTGTGTACATATTTTTATTTAACAAATTATTAATTTGGTTCAAAATTTTAAAAGGTGGTATACCCATTTGGAGTAAAAAAATTTATGGATCATAATTGAGTTTATATAATTCATGAACCATATGTTAGTTTTTAATGAATCAGATACATCAACGAGTTATGTGATTTAGTATTTTGAGGTGTATACTCATTTAATGATATAACTCATTTGATATGAATAACTCATTAAGCCAAATACAAAACATTAATGAAATAGAAAACTTTACCTCAAAGTTTAACTATATACTTGTGTAATAATTTGATTTAGTAAAAATTACCTTTTAACTTGATAGTCAGGAAAACCTATAAATAATCATATAATAAAAACAAACTTATAATCAATAGCGCATAAACTATTGTTTCAACTCTTAAGGAGAACCGTTATGGCAGCTTCAATTCTTGCTTAAGCAGAACACACAGCACTTAGCACGAAAAATTGCCAGAGGTCAGTTTGAGGCACAAAATTATTTAAGCTGGCAAATATTTATGAAACAAGACACTTGAAGAAGAAGAAAATCACTAGTAAATTCAAGGCAAAACTAAGCGACCGGAAAACATAAAACTAGTTAGAAAAATCTATCAACAAGCTGTGAAACAGAAAACGTTGGCTGAAAAAGAAGAGCTTTATTTACATACCAAAACTGAGTTTTCATAACGTAAGTAGCCTACACTATAAGTCTCCAACAGAAACTACATGATCGTTGGCCGATCGCATCCCCATCCCCAGCGGCGAAGGACACATTCTCCCGCTACTTCCATCTTGTCTGAAACTGAATGACACCCTTCTCATCTCGTTCTCAAAATCGAATATTTCAGAATCCTGTTTCTTAATCTTTTCCACCTGACTGTGGACCACAACTGCTTCCTCCTTGCTCTCTATTTCTATGGCCATAACAAATTGTTATTGTTGTTGTTGAGAGGTACTGCAAATGTTGTATTTATATGGAAGAATGTAATGAGATTGGGTTGAAGTTGAAGATTGCTAATGCTATGAGTTGATTGGAAGGTATATATTTCTATTTTATTGAATGATAATATTTATGGTCGATTTGAGATTTTGACCTGCCTTGACTTTGGGTTCATATCTCTTCAAATTTTGGCAATGTTAGATACACATGTATCAAGTATGAACATGCTTTTGTATTCATGTTTAATTTCGTGAATTTAGGAATTCCCATTTGGGACAAAAATTGCAATTTAAATACAAAAATATTGATTCTAATGAAAAGTTTCCTTATTGACAGTTTTTGGAATTTCAAGCCAATTATTAACCCTTTACATACGTAAAGACAATCTTCTTTTTCTTTTCAACTAAATAGAGAGATTAAATTGACTAGCAACAACGAATTGAATAAATGATAGTTAGGCCTCAACTTAATTTCTTATTTTTAAAAACTCCGCTTGCTAAAGTCTCACTATTTTAGCACCCGCCAAATATCGAATCAATTAGCCCTCAACTGATATGGTTTTGGAAATTAGAATGAGTAATGAATCATTCTAAAAATTGTTTGGTTAATTAAAATTAAATTTCAATCAATATTTAAAATAAATTTGTCGATTGATTCTAACATCAGTGAACAAATTGATTCCCCTTG
Organism: Sedum album; assembly: GCA_006409495.1. Taxonomy (NCBI): domain Eukaryota; kingdom Viridiplantae; phylum Streptophyta; class Magnoliopsida; order Saxifragales; family Crassulaceae; genus Sedum; species Sedum album. Next base: position 7,323 of record QZGG01002384.1, read on the forward strand.
AAAATGAGGAATCATCCATTCCGTTTCGAAGTATATCTAAACTAAATATAAATTTGTCTAAGGGAAGGGATCTGGTATAAAGTTTATTTATTGTATAAAGTACACACTAATACTGTCCGTTAAAAAAATAAGATCGACGGACCAGATTTTGTCCTCCTAGAACCTTACACTACACTCTACTTCTCATCATATTGTTTTCGTTTCATTATAATATACTATCTAGCATATAAAAAAATTATAAAACAAAACAAATTTTACATTTTTATGCATTTTTATTATTTTAAACTATTGACAATTAATATTTTAATTACAAATGCTATTTTTAAAACTAAGTTACAATTAGTATGAGTTTGTGGGCCGGGCTTGGGCTTCACGATATTTACCAAGCCTGATCGGGTCCGGCCCCAAGAATAATGATAGGCCGCGAGAATTAGGGTCGGGCGGGCTCGAGCTTTAGTTTTTGGGTCAGGCTTGGCTGGGTCGGTCCAAATGTCAATGCCTAGGTGTGGCTCTTGGTAGGCATTGACATTCGGCATGTTTCAAAATTGAAGTCCGAGTCGGGCTCCAACCTTCACGATTTTTATCAAGCCCGATCCGGTTTGGCCTGGAGTGGTAATGATAGGTCGCGAGTATTAGAATCGGGTCGGGCTCGGGTTTTAGTTTTGGGTCAGACCGTGCTGGGTCAGGCCAAATGTTAATGCCTAGATGTGCCACCTATTATTGACATTCAGCCCGGTTCAAAATTGAAGCCCGAGCTCGGCCCGACCCTAATATACGCGCCCTTTCACTATTAATCAGACTGGGCTGGGCTCGAAAAATTAGAAGCCCGAGCCTGGCCCACAAGCTCATATGTATTGTGAGATATATTAAAAAATCGCATTCATAATTAAAATATTATTTTAAATAGTTAAAACATAATAAATCTATATAATAAGGTTTTTATAATAAAATTTGATTTGTTTCATAATTTTTTATCTCTTATATTCGATAAATAATAGTGAAATGAAACAAAACTGATGAGAAGTAGAGATTATATAATTTAAAATAGATTGAAATATTAAGATTTAAAATACAAAAATGTTCTAAACATTAAATACTTGAAATACACACACGTATTTGTGTAGGGCTTCGCGGACTGGGCCTTCAAATTTTTTTAAAAAAGAACTCAGAAAAATTAAAATATATTTTGGTCTTAAAAACGACGTCGTTTGACAACGGGGTCATTATGCAATTATAGGGTTTTAGATTAAACTACGTAGTTTTATTTAAAAGCTATATAAAACTTCGTCACTTTTGAACTTGCAGCACATGACAACACTGAAAGTGGCTGCACCGGATCCAGTTCCGTCTCGTGGGTGAAAGCCAGATAGCCTAACCACTGGACGACAATGGAATTTATATTTAAATAATAAATAAAACATTCAGTTATTATGCCTCCCCCACCGGAAATTAGAAACTAGGATATTTTTACAAAAATCATTTGTATAATAGAGTGTTTTTATAGAAATCAACTGTTTAGTAAAATATTTAAAAATACCACTCATATTAATTTTTCTGTTAGTTTTCAACCACCCCTCCTAACTTTCATTGATTGCAAGCTAAATTTATTATTTTTTGATTTTTTTCCAGTTTTCTTAAATTAAAAAAAGTTAATGTTTTGAAGTAGTCAAGTCCCACCACCACCAGCAAGTGCGCCGCCCCCTCAAGGCCATACCTCTACAATCCACCTCCAAAATGTCCACCATCAAGCCCACCTCCATCAAGCCTACTTCTTCCTACTAAACAACAAAGCACTTATATTCCGCCTTCAAACCACTTCATACGAAATCATAAACTTGAGTGATTCAATTTCGTTTTGATGGGGTGGCAGCCGGAAGGTTTCCTACGGGCTAAATGAGTCAGTCGACTAGACAAATTGAAATTGAATGATCCAATTTCAGATTGGTGGAATGACGACATTGATGGTGACATAGACTTAAATGGTGGTGTGGATAGTAAGTGCGAGCGTCGGTGAGGGTGGGGTGCGGATGTGGTGCGGGTGGTGGCTGCTAAACCCTAGCCTTGTTCAATTTTAATTTTTTAAATTTCAGAAAATAAAAATAATAATTACAACGGTGGAGTTAACGGAAGTTAGGAGGGTGGTTGAAAACTAATGAAATTTTATATATGGGTGGTATTTAAAAAAAATATTGAACAAATGGTTCGTGTACAAACACCCTATTTTACGGATGATTTTTATTAAAAATTATCAAGCATGCCCCCTCTCCAGTTGTTAAGTAACACATTCAGTATCTTCATTCTTTCATCTTCATCCTTCCATCTTCATCCTTCTTCCTTAAGCCATCTCTCCGGGGTAGAAGAGAGGATCTCCTCCACGGAATGGATCCCTCTACCTCTACCCCAAGGAGCTTTTTTCGATTTCCTCCGTCGCTTATGCCGCCCTCCTCCACCGCCGTCTCCAACTGCATGCATGTGGTCAATCTTCGCACCATTAAATTCCTCTTCCTCCCACGATCGCATGCATGTAAGCTGATCGGTGTGGATCGGTCGGATTTATGTATAAATAATTTGTATGATGCTTTATGTATATGTTTTTATCCTCTGTTGTTGCCGTTTAGGCGTGTCTTGCAACTTTTCTGTCCAGAATAAGGCTTTGAGTGCCAATGAAGGTTGTTTGTCTAGACGCTAGACGTCAATGGAGCTCGATGATATGGTGCCGATGTTGGCCTGTGCAACCACTTGTTGATAAAAGAGACTTCCTAAAGATGGAGATGTGTCTCTAGCTAGTTATCATCGTTTACGTTTCAATTTAGAATCATGCTAAGATTTGTATGCTTTCTCATGATTCAATGAAATGTGTATGCTCTTGATCAAAAAAAAAGTAACACATTCAGTACATCCAACAAATCAGCTTAGAACCTGCATTCTGTTAGGTAAAATGCAGTCCCAAATAACAAGATCCTCAAGGCATTAGAGAGGATCTAGATAACTCTGCCAACCAAGAACATTGTCAATCATATGCATTTTGTGACCATAAAGCACATGATTAAAACAATGCTCATTCTTCCATGCCATTAAAGGATCCAGAGAACTCTGCAAGCCGAGAACACTTTTAATCATATGCACTCTCTATGTGACGCTATCAACAGTACTTGACTGAAGGAATGGTACTCCTGAAGGAAAGAATAGAACAGAGGATGGAGGCTAAGGGAAGCAGAGCAAGTTTAGAAGAGAATAAGGAATGAAGGATGAGAGGAGCGGAGCGGAGAAGTTTAGGAATATATTCACATGATTTTATTTAGTTCTTTCCATAAGTTTTTATAGTAGCATTTGTAACAAACTTTCCTAACGGATAAGAATATTGAGCCTATGTCCTGACATCTAGGGGGAGTATTCGGGAATTTCCCGAAATTCCGACCCGAAAAATTTCTCGAAATTTTTTTTCCCGACCCTAAATTTTTCTTCCGATTTCCGACCCGATATATATCAATTTACCGACAATTCGGTAAATCGGAAAATCGGTAATTTTACCAATTTTCCCGAAAAGTTTTAAAAATAAATTAAAATATTATTTTTCAAATAATAATTCATCAAATCTAATTTCAATCATATTTGAAAATTTCTTAAAATTATGTCAAATGCATTGATTATCCAAAATATACTCTCAAAAATAAAAATACAAATATTTAGACTAGTTTAATAGTAAAAATAGTGTAATATTTGAATATTTATAATAATTAATTTATTATTATTCGGGAAATCGGGAAATTTCCCGACTTCGAAATCTCTTCCGATTTTCCCGATTTCCCGATTTTACCGACCCGAAAATTATCGGAAGAAAAAAATCAGTTCGGTAAATCGGAAATTACCGATTTTTGCTCACCCCTACTGACACCATTGCTGCACCTCAATTTTGTTACTCATACTCCTCCAAGTGACGTGGCCTCCTCACTTGTCTCTTACTACGTTCCATAGTTGGGGCCTCCTTTTGAGTCGAGTTATGCAAGCCCATGACATTGACAATTGACACTACACTAACATATTAAAACATATGACTTAAAACCTCCTTTTGTTGCATTTGACAGCCATAGCTTACCTTCCTAAGCATCAGTGTCTTAATCTTTACCCCTTGCATTCATTGGCATATAACATATATTGATCATCTACAGTTAATAATAGATCGTGTGTCCAACAAGATTGGAGTCATAGAGTCTTTATTGAAAAGGTTGACATTTTTCTGTTGGGTGGTGGAATGATCTTTATATTTTTCCAAGCAAAAGGACTTTGAGTTGGATCATCTCTAGTTGAAGAAGACAAGCTTGACCTTACTACCTCTCTTCTTTACAAGGCCACGGCTAAAGGCGTTACCCTTTACTCTCAACTGACGTTGTAATTGCTGACAAGTGACAACCATATGACCATTACTCCCTGCTAGCTGCGTAACTGAAAATTTTGTCCCTTTCTTCTCCTTTCTAGACTGTCCCTGCATCCGCAATTACTGATGATTGGATGAGGCAAGATATTGCTCCTGGTTCCATTAAGATCTTCAATGAAAGTCAGCAAATGTTTATTTTTCTTTTAACTTCTTGGATGACTGCTGAAGGATTTGACTAGTTTTATAAAACCATGATCTAAATTATAAATTAAATCCTCTCTTACAGTATACAATCGGAATTGCTGATTATCTGTGTGCCTTTGAACTGATAATTCATTGCTATATTAGGCAACTGCATATAAGTTGGCTGAGCTTAGTGAAAAAAAGGAGTGACGACCATCATTGGATGAGGTGTTTCAGTTGCTGCGGTTGAGAAAATAGATCTAGCAGAGAAGGTTAGCCACATTTCCACCTGTGGAGATAGCAAACAACTGCCAGGTGTTCAGGCCCTTGACGATGCTCTTAGAGTGAGATATTGGACCGTGTTTATTCTCTGAGCAAGGAGTTCAAAGAGCTTATCTCAGTTGAGCTGGTTCATGGATGATGAATTAAATGTTTTCTGCTAGTTTCATGTGGGTCTTTTGATCAGCATACAAGTTATTTATTATGTTGAATTATATAATTTTGCTACCTATTTATTTGGTAGTTTTTCTTGCATCAGAGATCCTGCTTAAATTCCAATGGATTGAGAGAAGGGTGATGGGAAGGGAGGCGGAAGGCCTAGCAATCGTGATGGGGATGAGGTTGGCAGAAAAGCTAACCGTAGGAGGAGGGGTTCTAATATCTGACTTGCTTGGGGTGATTCAGTCCATTGCTATGTGTTGGACTTGGGATGATCAGAGGAGCTCGTCAAGCTGGTTGGATGAATGCTTGGAGTTTCGAAAGTTTAGGCCAGGATGAAGCATGCGCTGCGAGAGGAGAACTCAACAGCTAATGCCATTGCCAACTATGCTCGCGAGTCGGAGGGGACACAACTAGATCCTTGGTCGATACCTAGAAGTGTGCCGGATCCAAGGTTGGCCGGCGATTGTGCTGTCTGTTTTTGTGTTTTGTTTTGGTGGGCTGTTTTTTGTGCTGCTTCCAGTTGGGGGGCGGGAATCGCTCTTTGAAATCATAAAAAAGTTTATGCTTAAATTCTATTTTTATATGAATTTTTATACAACTACTCACACAATTGCCAGATAGACTTATAATAAAAGAGGATAAAACTTAAAACATGGAACAAAAAATTACTAAGTGAGGTCAGATGTGAAGGTACTATGCATTAAGGGGGGAATATTGTACGAATGACAAAGTGATTTGACGAAATCTATGGTGAATACACTGTGTTGTCAAGACAGAATATGACAGGATCTATGACAGGAGCTTGCACAAAGAAGAGAAGGCAAGGAAAAATTGGAATCCCTGAAATTCCACCACGTGCTTTAAACTTCCTGAAATTCCCCCACGTGCTTTAAACTTCCTGAAATTCCGCCATTTGCTTTAATTTCCTGAAATTCCGCCATTTGCTTTAACTTCCTGAAATTCCGCCATTTGCTTTAACTTCTCCATTAACATATCAGAATTAATAGAATCGGTTACTACGATAATGAAGAACGTTATGAAAAAACTTACATGACCGTCAAAAGAAAATATGAAGGGAGAATTCAATATGGCGATCTTAAAAGGAGGAAGGAGTTTACGAGGGTGGGGTATCGAAATTACTGAGAAAAGAAGAAAAAAATCTCCTCTAACACTATACTACCAATTGCTTGGCGAAAGAGCACTCATGGAGAATTTGAAGGTCGAGCCCCGTCTCAACAAATCGACCAGAACTGAATAGATGTTTGGAGTGGGAACTGGAGGAGGCATGGTGTGATAGAGGAGGATTCTATCATATCTATTCATATTCTATCTGGTAACAGTGGTGTCTTCAAGAAAGGTGTCTGTCAAAAACACTTAATTCTGTATACTGATCTGAGTCATAGTGAATTAATTTTCCACTGGGCTTTGAGGAGAAGCCTTCTGATTAGGCTCGTATTGAGCTGAACTGAAGTACAAAGCGTGTGTCTATTTTACTTTCTGGTCAAGACATTGTTTTAATTGTACTCTACTCCCCAAACAGAACTCAAACTAGACTATAAATCAAGCTGTCAATTTCAAGATGATATCAGAAACAAGTTTCAAGTTTGTTTACATTACCGAGTCGAGAGACGTATTTCCTCTATCATTCATGTTTGTCCACTTTTTTTTGAGCGTCCTTTAATGTGTTTTTACTTTCAGTCATTATTCTCGACTACATATTTTACTTTTTTTCTAAAATCTTGTAAATCACTCATGTATATTTACACTCATTATTTTCATATATCGTGAAATTTATACTTTTGAACGAAAAAAGGTAGACTGAGAGAGTAACCTGCTTGAGAAGCATAAACATTATACTCCATATATTCCTAGAAATTAACAACCAACCAACATCAATTATAAACAGAAGCCAGCGCACACACTGACAGCCGTAGTAAAGATTTTCGTAAAGGATAGTGTCTGGGAACAGAAGCCCAATAAATAGGTACTCTACAATAATATATTTCTACTAGATTTTTTTAGAGAGCTCCATTTTAAATGGTTGGGTGAAATTAATCATGTACATTCATTTCATTAATAGAGTATTATAAATAAGAGGCACTATAGTGTGTCTTAACAACTTGAGTATAACTAAAGTTGAGAGACAGAAAATAAGGTATGTGAGTATAGTTTACAATTAAAATCTTTGTTGAGTAAGTTGCGTCAATTAAATAAAAACTTAATGATCAAGTGTAGATTAATCATAAATGCAATATGAGTTTGTATTTATAGAGTGAATTTCAATAAATTACCTACAAATTTAATTATCTAAAATTTTAGTAACTTTAATGAAGTATTGCTAGATAGTAGAGTGGACATTAAGCATATATTCTTGAAAATACTATAAACTAGGCCTCTACTATGAACTAGGCCTATGAATGAGCTTAATACTGTACATTTAAATGAGCATATATTCTTGAAAATACTATATAGAAAAAATAGCTAAAATTTTAATTACATAAATCACGCTTGACTAGATAGTAGAGTCAGTTTAATCTAAAGTTCCGAAATGGTTATGCGCCATTAACCGGGCCTAAGAATGTAAATTTGACGTGAATCTCCTAGATGAAAACCAGATATTCTAACTTCTGGACGACGATGGATTTTGGCTTCAAATTATGTTCAAAGTATTTAGCTTATACATACTTTACTCACAAAAAAATATACAAACAAATTCAAATAATCATTAAATTTTAAGAGTTTGTACAATATATTATATATTATAACTTTTTTATATTTATTTAACTAACACTGATCTTCGAAATATGAGTACAATTATATATACATGGATTGATTAAGATATTGATAAAATATAATTTATTTTCATTGATCATTTCTTATCAATCAATTAATTTATAACTTTCATCGTGCAATACACATTATTTGATTTTTAAATATTCGAAGTTGTTGTTTTTGATTGATTAATTGTTCATTAAGTTGTGTTTTATTTTGAAAACTTGTATTTAAAAAACTAACTTCTAAAATATTTAATTTTCCTTTTGACACTTCCTTTCTGCCTTCTTGATTTTTTCTTGTGTTTTTTCTGACTTTTGTAATAAATAGTTAACTAGTGCACAATTTTGTGCAAATAAATAAATTATATTGTTATCAGTGTGCTACTAATCTGATCAACTACTAACTTAAGTTCTGTCCTAATTCTATACTTCAAGACTTAACATGCATGCAGAATAAAGAAAGTAAAGATCTAATAAAAGAAACATACACACCGGATTTTACCGAGCTTTATATGCATCCGAAGATCGAGATGCACTATGGAAACAACTGCTACAAACTCAACCCCTAGAATCAATCTTCACAACCCTCTCAACCACTCACAACTCTCACAATTAAAACACAAGGCTCAACACATGAGCATCATCAAATTGATGACAATAACAACGAAGAACTGAGCACTAAACAGAAACTGGACAGCGCTTCGCAGGAGAGAAGCAAGAGCGCAGTGGCGGAGGAGGAACTGAATGCCCTAAGGGTTTCTTCTTTCTGCTTTTATACTTGATCTGCCCACCGTTGGATTTTGTTATACCTTATTATTCCCTTATTATTTAAAAAAAAATCTACTAGATAACCAGTCAATTATAATATAGAAATAAATCTGATTTCCATATTGAATTCGATAATTATCAAAAGAGTGTTAGTTGAGAAAAAAGAGGAGATGTTGAAGGGATATAGTGTTAAGTTCTGGTTCGGTTGAAATCGTTTACATAAATTAGTGTTTTGTGATAATAGATGGATGTAAATTATGAGAAGTTGAGGTGGTTGGGGGCTACGTGGAGTGTAGTTGTGAATTGATTACATAGGGCTGACGAGTAGCGAGATTAAAAAAATACGAGTACCAAAGGAGATGGTTCGATTTAACTTCAAGTGGGGCTTGACGTGAGAGTTTTCTTATGGTGCAATTGGGTCGAGATTTTGATGCGGCAGCAGAGTTAACCGTATGAGAAAAAAATGAGATTTATTTACTCCAGAAGATTGGTATCAGTTGTTTAGATTGGTTACTAACACGGATGTTTGCAAACTAAGAAAGACTTGAGCTATAATATGCACCGGATGAAGAGTGTTTAACACAAAAGGATACGAGATCACATCAGAAAGGTGAGTATATAATATATTTTATTTTCGTAGACTAAATAAATATCTGATTGAGGACTTGACACGTTATCAAGTGAGAATAATATGTATATAAATATATGTACATGACTTATATGATTATGTGATATGTGTGTTGCATACATGACATCGGCATAGATAGTATATATAATTGGACGGACCATAAACGGCCAATTAGTGTAGACATTGGCGACGGACTATGAACGGCCAATTAGTATAGACATTGGCGACGGACTATGAACAGCTAATTAACACATACATGGCGATGGACTATGAACGGCCAATTAACACATACATGACGGACTATGAACGACCAATTAACACAGACATGGCGACGGACTATGAACGGCCATGATTATTGAGGATCCGGACCGGTAGTGACGACTGCTCATTCTGATTATATATCGGGTTGAGTAGTACACATAGACGACACAGACAGTTGCATTTATGCATTATTATTTGTATATGAGTATATGATGATATGATATGAAAAGAATGAGTAAAAATGAACTAAACAACGTACACCAAACGTTAATAAAGTATGTGATGTATTCACTGAGTCTTTTGACTCATCTCGTTGTTTCAAATATATTTTTTACAGATAATTGATAGTGATAGTACGAAGATCTGCCATCAGCCATAGCTGAAGAGTCTCTTTGACGTACTGATCAGTGTTAGAAATGTCTATTTTAAGCCCCTACTTTCATGCTTATTTCCTATGATTATAACGTAAAATATATTACTTTTGATACTTTGATTGATGTTTCAGGTCAAAAGTACGATTTACACCTTACGAAGGAGCATAAATGGAAATATGAGGAAAAGCACGTGAATTCGGCCTAAATCAGACGTAATTGGAAGCATTTCTGCAATTCTTAGACCGAGTGTACTAAAGTACTTGACCCGAGCAAGAACAGCCAAAGACTCATGTTACTCGACCGGAGTAAAGACACTGCTCGAGCAAGTCATCACTTGATCAAGACCCTTCGTATGGATTATCTCCATTAACTCGAGTGATTTAATACAAGATTTAATAAGCTAGACCTTCCACTTACTCGATCATTTAACACAAGTGGATAAGGAAGACTTCCTATTTACTCGGCCATTTATGATTAGAAGTTAAGGCAAGACCTTTCATGCACTCAACCCTTTGATTGATCTTTACTATATAAACATCACAAGAGACTCAAAGAAGGTTGGCTGCTGCTGCCCGAGCTGCCTAGGGGGCCGAAAACCCTAGTAAAGTGATTGAGAGCTGTCGAGTAAACCAAGTGAAGAAGAAGATATACCCGAGAGAGTTCGGAGGACTGATTGAATTATTTAAAGTTTATACAACAGATTTTGTACTCGAGATAACGAGGAGATTGCAGCAGCTTGGAGCTCGACCGTAGATCATTGATAGAGCACAGTTGTACGCTACTTTAAGTCCTTTACATTGCTTATATTCTAACATATTTCAGGATAAGATTACGCTTTTGGTGTAGTTTTGTATCTCAGGTTCAAAAGAAGAGTTAGAATAAAAACGCAACAAGAAGGCTGAAATTCAGAGCAAAAGACAACAACTTGACAACAAAGGACAGAAGACCACTAGCGCGCGAGCACTATGGCGCGCGAGTGTTGGTCGCGCAGAAGACAGCAGAACGATGACGTCAGCAGGCAGCGAGATATCAGGAGCGATGACGTCATCACGCGCAAAGAATATTTCTAAGTTCGTTTTTGGAGATTTAATATTTCCTAAGCTGATTTTTAGAGATATAGATGATTTCCTACAGATATCCTTGCCTAAATATTCGTGGAAACCCTAGGAGGCAAGGCTATAAATATAAAGCTTCATGGAAATCACAAGATGCACGCAGAAGGACCAGACGGCTCAGAGCAGAATTCCGAGCCGTGCGCGCAAGCTGTCACGCGAGCCTGACGACGCACACACAGATTTGTCTTGTTATTTTAGTTGTCTATAATTATTCTTGAGATGTATTCATTCAGTATGAGTAGCTAAACTCACTGAACTCGGTTTGGATTTGATCTATGAATAATATGTTTTGAGGTCTTGTTCTTAATTTGCATGATAAGTTTAGTATTATTATTCCGAACTCAATTGCATGATAATTAGGTTAGACAATTAAGCGAAGCCTTGCACCGCAGACTTAGTTGTAGAATCTATTATCTATAGTTAAACTATCAGAAGTACGTGACTGTGAATGATAGGAGTAACACTAGAATAGGCAGTAGCTACCTTGACCGGATTCGTTATTGACTAGACTAGATTGAGTAATAATATCATACGACTTTGACCGGAATGTATGTGTAGGTTATTAAGCTGTGACAGGACCTTAACTACGTGGACATATTCATGTATCATTAGTGACCGAGGATAAACATAGAAATTCATAGTGAAGAATCTGAACCGAGCTCATCTCTTGCATATTTATTTACATCTTTTATACTTGCTGTCTGTGTGTGCGCCAGTTGTACTTGCGCAACAGTTTTTCTTTTTTTTAATTACTTTCACTCACAACCCCAATTTTAGTTTGTAGTTGAAAAGAGACTTCCACCGTTCCCTGTGGATTCGACCCCAGCTTGCCGATACTATACTAGTAAGGAGAGTCGGGACAAATTTGCAGCACTCAACGACGTGCTCGTCAAATTTTGGCGCCGTTGCCGGGGAGCGGCTAGAGAAGTTTTCTTTTCCTTTTTCTTTTTGTTATTTACTTTTTGTTTTCTTAAAAAAAAATCCAAAAAAAATTAGTTACGTTTAATTTAGCTGTTGTTTTTGTTTTGCATGGAAGATTTTGGTGAGAACAGTGTAATCGGCAGAAGAAGAGAAACTCCAGACGCGCCAGTGCGCAACGCCGAAACATCTTTGCTCGCCTACACCCAGCTGAACTCGAAGCAATCAGAAGAGAAGTACGCAGAGACTTAGAGTTCAGAATGGACGTTGAATTACCCAGAAACGAAATCAGCTAATGAAACATGGATGTACGCGCGCCACCACCTGTCGCGCGCGTACCTGCTCAACCTGTGGCGCGCGCACCATCAAGAGATGTCTGCTCCTCAGCGTTAATCAGCCATGGTGCATCGTGCCCCCTGATGGTCACTTTGAGCTGCGGACTCAACTTGTTCACTACATACCAAAGTTCCATGGTATGGCTAGTGAAACCCAGTAAAGCACGTACGAGAGTTCGCGGCCATCTGCGAGAACATGAGGAATGGGAACGAGGATCCTGAGTTGCTGAAGTTGAGAGCTTTCCCATTCTCATGTGATTCAGCTCGACAATGGTTGATGGGGCTAGCTCCGGGTCAATAAGGACATGGCCCGAGTTACAAGAACGGTTTCTAGATAAGTTTATCCCGCGGCCAAGGTATCACTACTACGTAGAGAGCTAGCTGCCCGAAACAGTTGCATGGAGAGTCATATCAGAGTATTACGAGCGGTTCAGGGAACTTGAAGCGAACTGCTACAACACGGACTCCCGCAACATGTGTTATCGAGAACTTCCTCAACGGATTAACTGAGATGGAACTCAGGTTGTTGAATGCTTGCGCAGGAGGCAACGTGAGGAATATGTACCCGAGGATGTTTGGAAGCTGATAGAAGACACTGCGGACCAAGTCAGATATCAAGTGTCTCTAGAGAAAACCGCACCAGATCACTGCATCAAGTAGATGTAACTGGAGAGATCAAAGAATTAAGGATATGATGCAGAAATTGATGATGAAACAAAGAGCGCGATACAAGACTGAATTCTGTCACGCCACAGACCATCTGACTGACGCATGCCCCTCCCTATTCGAAGAACACGCAGATGTTAATGCAGTAGGAGGATGGAATAATGGACAAGCTAGGCAAGGACAGCCTAGATTTGGATTGGCTGAGAATGGGTTTAGTTGGAAGAATGAGCAGAATTTCCAAAGACCGCGCGCTGACTGGCGCGCGCAACCTAATGCACCCACTGGCGCGCGACCTTACGCGCCAGCTGACTTCCTATAACCCGCCACACAACGCGCTGAAGGACCAGTGCAGTACAACCAGCAGCCACCCAAGAAGTCATTAGAGGAAATAGTTAGTCAGTTGGCTGAGACAGTGCGAAGGAATGAAGAGCAGAATGATAAAAGGTTTAAACTAATAGAGAACCAGCTCACCCAGATCGCCACCACTGTGAATGAACTGAAGGCTAGTGATGGTAATCTGCCCTCTCAGGTCATTCAGAACCCAAAGGAAGTATCAACATGGTTCAGATGGACGCGCCACAACCAGACAATACTAGCGCGCCAGTTGATACACGCGTCACTGATGGCGCAGAAGAACAGAGTAAGAATTGTTGTAGCACCAGTTTTCACGCACCAACTCTGATGCGCCAGAACAGAAGGAAGGCATGCTGAATGATCTCCAAGCAAGCTTGAAGTTATGCTTAGCTCCAGATTTACCAGAGAAACTTGCTGATCCGGGAACTTTTACTATTCCGTGCTTTATTGGAGACACCCTGGTTAGCGAGTGCATGTTAGACTTAGGAGCATCGGTTAACTTGCTGCCATATTCGCTATATTCAGCATCGTCAATGGGACCTCTAGAGCCAACGGACATTGCATTACTACTTGCGGACAACTCACGGACCGAAGCAAAGGGGAAGATAGTAGATGTCTTGACTCATGTCGGCAAACTCAAGTTCCTAGCAGATTTCTATGTAGTTGACATGAACAAGCCGAATACGGAAGCAAGAGAATCTGTGTTGCTTGGCCGACCATTCATGAGGACCGCGCAAGTGTGCATTGATGTCGGGAAAGGTATGGTGACATTACAAGACAAGAAGCACATACTCAGATTAGATGTCATCAACAGAATCAAGTTATCGAGGAACCATTGGTAAATGATTGGGTAAAAAGGCACCAATACCAAGGCATTCTGAGATGATGCGCGCCAGCCAGAAGAATATGCCTTTGGCGCGCCAGAACAATATAAAGAATAAGCCACCCGATAAGAGGCGCAGAGAGCGAAGCCGAGAGCAACACGATACTTGGGAACAGCATCGGAACGCAGATATGGTGCGCAGGATGATCATGCAGAATAGGGCTGCGCACTCAGGACGCGCAGAGATAACTGCGCACAGACTGCGCATCAAGACATAATACGCGAACTTCGCGTTTTCTATCTCTTTACCCTCCGATCATATTGATTACTCTTATTATTCTGATATTAACCACTTGAATTTTTGCCATGCAGAAAAGATGATAACACGGAAGGAGGCAAATATTCAAGTGTGGGGGAGGTAAACCGTGCGCTATGAGTGCACATTTGCGTCGAGCTAACGACGTTAAACAAAGCACTCGTCGGAAGGTACTCCGACAAACTTAACTTAGTTATTTTCATTTGTTTTGTGGTTGTTTAGTTTTAGTTTAGTTTTAGTTTAGGTTTGTTTTGAGTTTGGGCCCATGTAGTTTTGGGCCATGCATGCATGTGGGCTTTTTGCTATAAATATGTGATGTGGGGTTCATTTTGTGTCACTTTCATTTTCACTTATCTCACTAAAACACAAAAACCCAAAGCCACCACCGCCACCGACGCCGCCACCACCGCCGCGCCGCCGCCGCCAACCCAGAATTTTGAGATTTTTGGTCAGAACGTAGATCTCAGTGCAGGTATTCTAGTGTCAAAATTTCAGTTGATTTGGAAAAGTTTTAGTGGTTCAATTGCAGTAGAAGTTCTAGATCTAGATCTGCACCGTGCTCGCGCGTGACAGGACACGCGCGCCAGTTCAGTTATTTTCGTGTTTTCTTGTTGCTTATCATGTCAATCTGTGTGAACCAAATTGAGAAACTGGACTTCGACATCAAATATAGGATGTACAGTAGGTGCGAGGTGCTGCCTACAGTTTTTGTGGACGAGGGCTTCCTGCGCGAGATGGGATTGTATGAAGAGGTACATGCAGCCTTTGCCGCCACTGGATGGGCAGCATTTATGGATCTGTCCTCGGATACAGATGTGGAGGACACACTCGAGTTCCTTGCGTCATACCAGGGACTCGCGGACAGGATTAGGTACCGCCACAGGGGCGTGTACTACGAGGCCACACCATCCCAGTTTGGCGCAGTTATGGGTTTGGACAGGATGCCGGGTGCGCGGGTTGATGAGCATTCAGATCAAGAGGCTTGGGATGATTGGACGGATGGGAGCAAAGCATATGCCGGAGGAAGGAGCCTCGGTACGAAGCTCTTGGAACCGAAGATGTTTTATTTGCAGCGGCTCATATCTCACTCCATACTCGGGCGCTACAATGGATCTCAGCGCCCTGGACTGATGGACATGGAGATCCTCAAGGGTCTCTACTACGGGAAGAAGGTGCGCTACACGCGCTTGCTCACCAGCTATTGGGAAGCTGTGAGCATGAAGGGGCCGCTGCTATGCGGAGGTCTGATCACGCACTTCCTACGTGGCTACACATGGAACCTTGGCTTGAAGATCACACCATAGTACGGGTTGAGTACCTGACGCGCCAGAAGATGCGCCTGTACAAAGGTATTAAGGTTCGCGCGGATGGTACCGCTTACTGGAGCTATCGGCGCAGATTGGAGAACTACAGAGTTGTGCCAGTTGAGGTCGCGCCAGAGGTAGTGGCGCAAGAGTCAGCAACACCCAGAAGGAGTCGGCACAGGTCTAATCGTGAGCAAGCTGAATCCAGCGCGCAGGGCAGTGGCACACAAGTGCTGATTAATGAGCGCTGGGTGTTCAACGCCCAGCGTGTTATGGAGTATGTGGCACCACAATGTGCCAACTTGGACATGACGCCACCCATAGGATGGCGTGCAGGCGACCCGATCCCGGAAGAATATGCACTACAGGGCGAAGACCCAATTGAAGAGCTCTCCCGTTCTTTTTCATCATCTTTCTAAGTATTTTGTGATCGGTGTAATGAATATTTCGGTGGTTGTTGCTTTCAATAATTCGGTGGATGGCTATGTTCTGAATTGTGGCTATTTACATGCATGCAGTGCTATTGCCTTCTTTACTACTTGTGCATAACGTGAGGACACGTTTTTGTTTAAGTGTGGGGGGTAGTAGTACATTTATCTTAAGAGTAGGATTAAAAAAAAATTCGTTTTTTTATTTAGTTTAGACAAACCGAATATGAACACATCTCAAGAGGTAATTGCGCGCGAGAAATACTGGCTTGCGCGACCTGTGTGCGCACTCGCGCACCTGTGCTAATTTGTGCTTATATGACATATTCTGAATTTTTTGATAATTTTTTAGAATTTTGTGTATTTCTTGAGTGGAATAACGAGGGATGTGGAGTTGATAGAAACGTCCTAGAGAAGCAGTCGATCGAACGAAGCTTGACGATCGGTTGTATGGTTATAAGTACTCGTTGAGGTTGGTACTCCATGGTCAAAGGAATAAGAGCAAGCTCAGTCACGCAGATGCCGAAGGCGAAACCCTAATGGCGTGACGAGATGGGAAAACAGACCGTCTTCGTTGAAGTTAGTTGCTCAGGAAGGGGCGCGCGGTTGCAAACGCGCGGCCTGACTTGCGCGCGACTGACTAGAAGCGAGAGCGGGGCGTGGTTCCATAGCTGTTATCCGAAGGCCATGATTGGAAACCGTTCTAGGGAAGAATCAAGATCCGGACCAGAAAGAAGTATTCAATTCAAAGTTAAAAGCTCAAAAGGCCGAAACAATGAAAAGAAGAAAAGTGTGCAACAAAAGTTATCAGTTGTCCGAGAAACAAACAGTGAAGCGTCAAAGACGTAAAGCTCAGAAACCCTAAGACACGGATCAATCACGTATCAGAGGAAGCGAATACAATTAACCATACAATTGCGAATCAAGAAGAATTCGGTGACCGGTGCTTGAAAAGGACTATCTCTCAATCATCCGAATTGATATGCATTCCACAAGAGAGGTAACACAAGGTTTGAATTAATTATTGAAATCAGTTTTGTGTTAAATAGTCACAGTTGCGCAGGTTATGTGAGTGGCGCAGACGTGTGGCACAGTAAGTCCAACATTCGCGCGTGCATTACACAAGAGGTAAGGAAGCCGACTTGTTCAGGGACGAACAAGAGTAAGTGTGGGGGATTTGATAGAGCACAGTTGTACGCTACTTTAAGTCCTTTACATTGCTTATATTCTAACATATTTCAGGATAAGATTACGCTTTTGGTGTAGTTTTGTATCTCAGGTTCAAAAGAAGAGTTAGAATAAAAATGCAACAAGAAGGCTGAAATTCAGAGCAAAAGACAACAACTTGACAACAAAGGACAGAAGACCACTAGCGCGCGAGCACTAAGGCGCGCGAGTGTGGGTCGCGCAGAAGACAGCAGAACGATGACGTCAGCAGGCAGCGAGATATCAGGAGCGATGACGTCATCACGCGCAAAGAATATTTCTAAGTTCGGATTTTGGAGATCAAATATTTCCTAAGCTGATTTTTAGAGATACAGATGATTTCCTACAGATATCCTTGCCTAAATATTCATGGAAACCCTAGGAGGCAAAGACTATAAATACAAAGCTTCATGGAAATCACAAGTATGCACGCAGAAGGGACCAGACGGCTTAGAGCAGAATTCCGATTTAGCCGTGCGCGCAAGCTGTCACGCGAGCCTGACGACGCACCACACCAGATTTGTCTTGTTATTTTAGTTGTCAAATAATTATTCTTGAGATGTATCCATTCAGTATGTCTAGCTAACTTACTGAACTCGGTTTGGATTTGAATCTATGAATTATATGTTTTGAGGTCTTGCTCTTAATTGCATGATAAGTTTAGTATTATTATTCCGAACTCAATTGCATGATAATTAGGTTAGACAATTAAGCGAAGCCTTGCACCGCAGACTTAGCTGTAGAATCTATTATCTATAGTTAAACTATCAGAAGTACGTGACTGTGACTGATAGGAGTAACACTAGAATAGGCAGTAGCTACCTTGACCGGATTCGTTATTGACTAGACTAGGCTGAGTAATAATATCATACGGACTTTGACCGGAATGTATGTGTAGGTTATTAAGCTGTGACAGGACCTTAACCTACGTGGACAGTATGTCATGTATCATTAGTGACCGAGGACAAACATAGAAATTCATAGTGAAGAATCTGAACCGAGCTCATCTCTTGCATATTTATTTACATCTTTTGTACTTGCTGTCTGTGTGTGCGCCAGTTGTACTTGCGCAACAGTTTTCTTTTTTTAATTACTTTCACTCACAACCCCAATTTTAGATTGTAGATAAAAAAGGAGATTTCTCACCGTTCCCTGTGGATTCGACCCCAGCTTACCGAGACTATACTAGTAAGAGAGCCGGGATAAATTTGCAGCACTCAACGACGTGCTCGTCAATCATCAATCACTGAGAATTTCTAAACTTTACTCTTGTTTTATTTTCAATCGTTTTACTTACAACCGTTTGAACATGTTTGCATTATCACTCGAGATGAGTGAGTAGTTTCCTTATGATGGAGATTTGATGAATCTCTAATGCCTATGAATAACTTGAACATGATTATTTAATTTATATGAATCAATTCTTGTATGACAATTGTGTGTGTTGAATCATACCCGAGCTTTATCTTCATAAATTAGGTGTCCTGACAAAACATCTAGAAGAGTAGGTCGGAGTAGTATTTTCTAGGGAAGGACCGGGAGGTGAACTTAGAGTATTTTGGAATCAATACAACCATTAGATCGAGTATATTAGCAAAGCGGGAGCAGCGAGTATATTTGGTGCATGAATGTATTAATAAGCGTATTTGGACAGATTAGTGAAAACACCGGAAGGAATGAAGCTAGTCGAGTAGATGTTTACGTGCGAATCCAACATTCGGAAGTGAGGATTCGTATGCTAATGCTACTCAGTCTAAATTCTATAATATAAATCCAACATTCGGAAGTTATCATATAACTATACATTCTATATTAAATTGTCATCGAGGAGGAAATTCATAACTATAATATAAATCTAACACGGGAGTGAGGATTTATATATCTTGTTCGAGTGAAACTATAAGTATTAGTGGAGGATTCTCATCCTTATCATAGTTTTTAATATTTGATAACTAAAACCTTTTCTTGAAATATTGCCTTGAGATTGCCTTTTGAATAATAATATTGCCTTTTGAAATAAATAAAACACTTAAGAACTAAATTGAAAGCTAGTAATCGAGTGTAGAGAATTAAAAGCTAGTAATCGAGTTTGAAATATAACTTGACTCCACTGTTCCCTTGGGTTCGACACTAGGTCACCCCTAGTTCTATAAATTCTTTTGAGTTGCGTGTTGGAATGTTTATCATCTGTGCCACACACGTCACGTACGGTGCCATCAAAGTAGTTCTTTTTACTCTTTTCTATTTAGACAGTTTGTTTAGCTAGTATGCTCCGTTGTACATAGAGTTTATTGGCATATCAGTTCCATTATTTGCTTCCGCTTTTGTTGTAAAAATAATTATATTTTGTTCAGTATATGAAATTTAGAGGCTTGCTTGGCCATTGGTCAAGCGCCGGTCTCGATCCTTAGTTTTGGGTCGTGACAGATTTCATCAATATCAACGACTCACGCTGCTCAGTGCCAGCGTGATGCTCACTTCTGATTGGACCGGACAACTTACTTGGCAGCTAGCTGGACGATGACTGAGCATATTCTTTGGGTTGGGCCGGACCAACATCTGGGCTGTAGTTTACTTCATATATCACATTTATTCTTAATATATTATTTAAACAAATAATCAGTGTAGTAAATAAAGTAATTAGAAAAGGCATTAGGGGTATGATGGGAAGAAATTTGTGGCTACAAAGAGGTAACCATCAATAGAGGCTTTTGTGTTTTATATATACTAATACTAGTATTTGGGGCAAATTTATAAATTAAAAATAATATATTTTATGATAACAATATAAAATAGGGTTTTTATTATTTTTTAATGGTAGCAGGAGTATTTTCTGAAAGAAATTATGGCTTCAAAGGTAACCATCAATATTGCACTTTATATATAGGATAGATGATAGATGGAAAGGGTTCTTACATGACATTTATATTTTAGTAGGACGGAAAGACTTGATCTCATCCGTTGATTTTTATTAATCCAACAGTTGATATTAATAACCGTCAATCACCAACCGCCCGTGTTTTTTTGTAAAATAACTGCCCAATTTAATTACAAATTAACTTTAATCTCAACCGTTGATTTGATAAAATCTATGACTAAGATTACGTCATTCGGTCTTACATAAAACTATTGTCTCTCTAGAACTTAACTCGATGATAGATAATCTATTAATAAACTAACTAATTACCATTTAAAAAATTATTACTATTTTATTAATATTTTAACAGTGATAGTTTTGGCTGGTATGGAAGTTAACGCAGTAATTTTTATGGATATTTTTAGTAATTTTGCGTACTGAGAAAACACCTTACTACATAAGTGGTTTTTATAATAAAATTCATAAAATCATACACTTTTGGACAACCAAAAACAAAGCTATAACTCCACTATACATTGTTGTTGCTGGTGCGTCAGAAGGAGATATGTGGCCTTCTTGCACCAGTGCTCTCCAAGGACGGGTCCCTAGAGTGCTTCTGCTGCTGCTTTCGGGGATTGATCAAATGGTAACTTGATATCGGTTTGAATCGTGTATTCACTTTCCGAAATCAGTATTTCGCCCCTTACAAAAGCCTTAGGGTTACACGAAATCTGAAGTGAGATAAGACAAACCGGCCAACACCGATCAAGGCTCTTGGATCGAATGTTGATGACGTTTGTTTAGTCTTTTGGTGTATCAATACTTGTGTATCTCAATACCTCTGTGTTCTTAGCCTCATCATCCCACTAAACTCAGTCATTCTCAATATATACATCAGGGTCTTTATAGTTACCCAAAACTGCCACGTTCAGCAGTTACACGTGGGGACACGTTCCTGGGGACACGTCCCATAACCCTTCAACAGTTACACCCACTTTCCAACAGTTACATAAACTGTTCAGCAGTTATAAAACTGTCACACCCAGAGAATAACACGTGTCGACCCGTCAGTTGATGCATGAGGACCCATCCCTTGAGGCAAGAGACCCGTCCGTAGGATCCGTCCCTTGAGGCAAGGGACCCGTCCGTAGGACCCGTCTCTTGAGGCAAGAGACCCGTCCGTCATCCAAGTAGACTATGACACATAGGGACGCGTCCGTCGGTACATGAGGACCCGTCCGTTAAAGCAAGGAACCCGTCCTCATCCAAACAAACTATGATCTATTCATTGGTGTATGCATTGGTTCATGTATCAACCATCTATCATGTGTGGCCGCACATGATATATGATAAATACATCTAAAACACCAACAATCCTCCCCCTTTTAGTGTATTTTATCATAACTTGCGCATAAGTGGAAATGTCCATTACGATTGAATTTCCACGTAGTGTACAGCTTGAAACACCCTGAAAATCATGGTGTCCGTAAGGATTGAACCAAAGTTGTCATCTGACTAAACAAAGTTGTCTTGACTCGTTAACGGCCATGAGTCCAAATCTATTCATGAACATGTCCGAGGCCTACCTGAAGCCTCATGAAGCGGCCAAACTTCATGTTCACATAGGTAATTTCCTTATCAGGGCCGGGTCCCTATCGTGTACCTACTTTACACTTTTTCAAGGAAACTATTAAGATTCAGGGACGGGTCCCTATCAGCCTATTCAGTAGGACAGAGCAAACGTGGGGGTTAAATCATGCTCCCAGCCTTTAGAAATGAGCTTGTGCCACATTGAATTCTGTCCCGGAGTTACCGGTAGGAATTGGGTGTCTCACCCCTAAAGGACTAGTCAGGTACGTACGTGTGTACAAGTCCCACCCCCTCATTAGATCTCACAACCATGTCTCTTGCAAGACCCTTCGTCAAGTGATCTGCCATGTTCCGTTGTGATCTAACGAAATCAACCGATATCACCCCGTGTGAAATGAGCTCTCTGATCACACTATGCCTCACACCTAAGTGATTTCCCATTGTACACCTGGCAATATGCCTTATTCAGCGCTGCAGCACTGTCACAATGTATTGATATGGGTGAAATT
Organism: Sedum album; assembly: GCA_006409495.1. Classification (NCBI taxonomy): domain Eukaryota; kingdom Viridiplantae; phylum Streptophyta; class Magnoliopsida; order Saxifragales; family Crassulaceae; genus Sedum; species Sedum album. The sequence continues at coordinate 29,548 of QZGG01002384.1, forward strand.
GGTTTCTCCCACAATGGAATATCATGGACTAAGTCCCTTAGCCATTCTGCCTCTTTACCGCAGCCGCTAAGGCAACAAGTTCAGATTCCATAGTAGAGGACGTCATGCAAGTTTGCTTCTTGGAAGCCCATGAAATAGCACCTCCCCCAAGCAGGAATATCCACCCGCTTACCGAGGAATGGTCTCTTCACTTATCCAACTTGCATCTGAGTACCCTTCCACAACAGAGGGACTGCCAGTGTACATAGAGCATAATCAAGTGTTCCCTTCAGGTACTTCAACACTCTATGTACCGCGTCCCAATGATGAACGCCAGGGTTGCTAGTAAATCTACTAAGCTTACCCACTGCAAAAGCAATATCTGGTCTTGTGCTAGTCATAGCATACATCAAAGACCCAATTACTTTAGAATATTCCAGCTGAGATACAGCTGCTCCTGTGTTAGGGACGAGTCCCTTAGCAGGATCATAGGGAGTGCTCACAGGTTTACAATCATAGTAGTTGAATTTCTTCAACAACTTCTCAATGTAATGTGATTGAGTCAACATGATACCTGATTTGTTTCTCATTATCCTTATACCAAGAATAACATCAGCCTCCCCCATATCTTTCATGGAGAACTGTGATGACAAAAACTGTTTCGTCTCAAGGACCCGTCCATGACTGGTCCCAAAAATCAGCATGTCATCAACATATATGCAAATTATGACTCCTTCACCAGAATCATCAAATTTGCTATATACACACTTGTCTGATTGGTTTAAAACAAAACCATTCGACAACACAACCTCATCAAATCGTTGATGCCATTGTTTAGGAGCCTGTTTCAGTCCATACAGGGACCTGTCCAGTCTGCACACCTTGTGTTCAAGACCAGCAAGACAAATCCCTCAGGTTGTTTTATGTAAATTTCCTCCTCCAACCTTCCATTAAGGAATGCTGTTTTCACATCCATTTGATGGATGACTAGATTGTGAATTGCTGCCAAAGCAATCAACAACCTAATGGTTGACATACGAGCAACCGGAGCGTACGTGTCAAAGTAATCCGTCCCTTGCTTTTGTCTAAAGCCTTGGACCACAAGTCTAGCTTTAAACTTGTCAATACTTCCATCCGCTCTCATTTTCTTTTTGAAAATCCACTTACATCCCAAAGGTTTACAACCCGGTGGCAGGTCAGTAAGTGTCCAGGTACGGTTCCCCATGATGGATTGCATCTCATCATCTACTGCCTCCCTCCAAAAGGACGCATCACGAGACTTCATAGCCTCGTCAAAGGTTCTAGGATCATCCTCAACATTGTAACAATACAATTGTTGGGAATATATTTCATCCCTTGTACCTTCCAACAAGTAAGTTTGAAAATCATTACCAAATGACTTTGCTTTTCTTACTCGGGAACCCTTCCTCAGTTCAGAAACTTGTTCATCCGAAGGATTAACATTATCATTCTGAACATCAGAACTGAGAGTCTCACCATTTGAAATAGATTTCATTGGAAGTGTCCCTCATCACCCTGTTCTGAGTCCAAGTCCCTGTAAGGGACCCGTCCCAGACCAGTGACAGAGCCCTTTGAAAGGAAACGTCATTCATCAAAGATAGCATCTCTCGATTCAATAACACTTTACATAGAACCTATAAGCCCTCGAGTGTTCAGCATATCCAATGAATATACACTCCACACCTCTTTCACCAAGTGTCTTATGCTTAGGATCTGGTACACGGACAGCTGCCCTACAACCCCAGACCCGTACATAACTCAAGCTGGGTTTCCTTTTGAACCAAAGTTCGTATGGAGAGGACCTGTTCCTTCGGTTAGGAACCCTATTTAAGATATAGCATGCAGTAAGCATGGCCTCTCCCCAAAACCCATCACTAAGTCCCGAGTAGGAGAGCATGGAATTCACCATCTCCTTTAACACTCGATTCCTCCTTTCCGAAACACCATTTTGTTGAGGTGTGTAAGGAGCAGTGACTTCATGAACGAGTCCAACAGATTGAAAATAGGTTGGATCAAAGTACTCACCACCTCTATCGGTGCGGAGTCTTTTGATCAAAACTCCCTTTTGAGTTTCGACCTCACTCTTATAAATTTTGAATTTATCAAGAGCTTCATCCTTGCTGTGCAACAAGTACACATACATATATCGAGTACAATCATCGATGTACGTCACGACATACTTTTTATTACCCAAGGATGGTGTTGCATGAAAGTCACATAGATCACTGTGGACGAGTTCAAGCATACTACTTTCTCTTTGAACATTAGAAAAAGGTTGTCTAGTGATCTTAGTAAGCATGCAAGTTCTACATTTTTCAATATGCTTATTAAACATGGGAATCAGTCCATTATTACACATGTCCAGTAATCTCTTATAGTGAACGTGTCCAAGCCGAGCATGCCACAGAGAGGAACTGTCCTTCGAAGGGACCCGTCCTTCTGATACATTATTATCATGAGTATACACCATGTGAACAGATGTTGAAACATTAGAAATACTAAGTTTAAACATTCCATTACATAAGTAACCACGTCCAACAAACAAGCCACACTTAGTCAAAATGAATTTATCGGCTTCATACACTTGCCGAAAACCCATCTTATTGAGAACAGGTCCAGAAACTAAGTTCTTTCTAATGCAAGGAACAAACAACACATTACAAAGATTTAAAATCTTTCCAGAAGTAAATTCCAAATCTACTTGTCCATGACCAAGTACAGGTGCTGTTGACTCATTTCCCATGTGAAGGACCCGTCCACTGTTCGTTGTAACAAACGACTTGAACATAGATCTGTCCCTACACACGTGCGACGTAGCACCAGAGTCAATCCACCAAGAAATCTCATCATCCTGCATATAAAATGCCTCAGAAATGTTAGAAACATAATCCAAAACAGGAATAGATTTCAAACATGACACAGTTCCCTGGAAGGGACCCGTCCATTTCTGACCTTGATGAGTACACTGCCCAGGTTCCTTAGAACTCTGACCAGACTTTGGAACTTTACCCTTATTTGAGATGTCCCATCTTGCCACAGCCCCAACATTTTACACCCTTCCCTGGTTGGGACGGTTTCTTGTTAGGTCCACTGTCAGTATTGTCAGAAGGCGTTTAACACCCTTCCCTTTGTCCCTTTTAGAGGACCCTTCCTCTGTCACATTGACAGAGCCAGAAACCTGTGGTTTCTTACCCTTCTCCTGCGCACGAATACCATCTTCGATACGCAAGTGGCTAGCAAGCTCAAGAAGAGATAGATTCTCTTTCTTATGCTTCAACATGTTCTTGAAGTCCCTCCACGAAGGAGGCAGTTTGTCAATGACACTGGACACCGAGATTGCCTCGTCCATCTTCAAGTCATGTTGGGCGAACTGCCCCAAGATACGTTGTATCTCATGGAACTGTTCCATAACAGGACGACTGTCCACCATCATGTACTCATTAAAATTGCTCACAAGAAATTTTACACTGGACGCGTCCTCTGCCATATACTTAGACTCAAGAGAATCCCAAAGTTCCTTAGCAGATTCAACATTTTGATAAACATCAAATAGGGAGTCAGACATACCATTGAGGACGTGTCCTCTGCAGATGTAGTCATCGTTCTCCCACTTGTTCCTGATCCTCAAAGCCTCCACTGAAGAATCATCACCCACCTCAGGAATGGGTGTGGACAGGACATACGCCACCTTCAGATTGGTCAGCAGGAAGTGCATCTTCTTCTGCCAGCGACGGAAGTCAGTTCCCTCGAACTTGTCCAACTTCTCCATCTTGCTTGCCATCTCACGAACAGTTGCCATGGATCACCGAATACTGATTTCGACTGTTGTTGCTGGTGCGTCTGAAGGAGATATGTGCTTCTAAGGACGGGTCCCTAGAGTGCTGCTGCTGTTGCTTCCGGGGATTGATCAAATGGCAACTTGATATCGGTTTGAATCGTGTATTCACTTTCCGAAATCAGTATTTCGCCCCTTACAAAAGCCTTAGGGTTACACGAAATCTGAAGTGAGATAAGACAAACCGGCCAACACCGATCAAGGCTCTTGGATCGAATGTTGATGACGTTTGTTTAGTCTTTTGGTGTATCAATACTTGTGTATCTCAATACCTCTGTATTCTTCCTCATCATCCCGCTAAACTCAGTCATTCTCAATATATATATCAGGGTCTTTGCAGTTACCCAAAACTGCCACGTTCAGCAGTTACACGAGGGAACACGTTCTTGGGGACAGGTTCCATAACCGTTCAACGGCTACACCCACTTGTCCAACAGTTACACCCACTTGTCTAACAGTTACATAAACTGTTCAGCAGTTATAAAACTGTCACACCCAGAGAATGATACATATCGACCCGTCAGTTGGTGCATGAGGACCCATCCCTTGAGGCAAGGGATCCGTCCTCTTGAGGCAAGAGACCCGTCCGTCATCCAAGTAGACTATGACACATGGGGACGCGTCCGTCGGTACATGAGGACCCGTCCCTTAAAGCAAGGAACCGGTCCTCATCCAAACAAACTATGATCTATTCATTGGTATATGCATTAGTTCATGTATCGACCATCTATCATGTGTGGCCGCACATGATATATGATAAATACATCTAAAACACCAACATACATTATGTTTTAAGTATTGAAATCGTCCTAAAACAACAAACTTTTTCTGTTTATAATTGTCCGGTGGCGCCAACTGTTTTAGATTTATATTTGTTTATAAGATTTTTTGTCGAAGATTACCCTCTTAATATCTCAATTTGAACGAAATCACCCCTTTAAATTTTTATTGATGTAACCACTCTTCAATTAAGAAGTCATTTAATTATGACACCCCGCCACCGATTCCGGCGTTTTTTGCTTGAAAATTAGCCGTTGATTTAGTTGATCATTATGTAAATCAAAATTCTCCATCACAAAATTAACCATTAAACTTTAATTTTACTTATTTAATTGAAAAACTGATCATCCAAAACTCATAACCTCCAATTTCATTGACCTCCGCAAATTCAACAAATCGAAACTTCTTCTTAAAATTATTCTTTATTAATGTTCATTTAAATTATTTTGAGCTCATGGTGTTATTAGATTAGCTTGTTTGTGTCAAAATTGGATTTAAATCATAGCCAACTAAGTCAACAATCAATATTTCGGCAAAAGACGCAGGAACCGGCAATGAGGTGTCACAATTAAACGATTTCTTAATTGAATGGTAGTTAAGTCAGATTTTTTAAAGGGGTGGTTTCATTAAAATTAAGCTATTGAAAGGGTGATTTTCAATACAAAAAACTCTTGGTTTTAAGGTAAACCTGCATGGTATTGATTTTCGATAAAAAAACTCTTATTTTCCATATGAGTAATTATAGTCTAATGAAGGGTCTCTATTTTAGCGAATTCATGGAAACCACTTTGCATCCGTTGATTGCATTTCATCAATTGCTGAGATTACATCACGTTATTTCATTTATCATATATATGTCACGTACAAAATATGTGTTTCTCACCTGTCTCATTTATGTGGTGCGTTGATAAAATGCAATCAACATATACAAAGTTCGTTCCATAAAAATAGATAGATCCACATGACTAAATCTCTGACTCAATGATTGATTTAGCCTCAAATTCTTTTTGGACTCCACTCCATAAAACTCAACTTCAACATTACTTTGATTGTAATATGAAACTCAACTCTCTTTGCAGCCGAAAGAATTCACAATTTTGTTATTTTGATATTTAATATGACATATTTCTCTTTAGCCTTTGTTGGATCGTTACGGTTAGCTTAGTTCACTTCTCGACACTTGTGAACACGTCCTCTAGTGTGAACGTGTCCTTAAGATCAAGTAGCACAGTGGAAATAATAGACAATAATAATAAAGTGAACAGTAGGTACGCGTACTCGATGATGTATAGTGGAAACCCGCACCTCAGTGCTAACAGGTGAAAACCACTACCTTCCCGGAGTCGACCGGAAAGGATTTCTCAGAAAAATTCTTTATTGATTTCTTTTGTTCTTCCCTAGAAAATTTATCTACAACTAGTACAGCCGACAACTCCCAAAGTATGCCCGGAACTCAGCTTGTAACAATCCATAGTCAAGCAACTCAAATCAACTCAGAATTGTCCTACTGACATTGCTGATTTCCTAGCTATACGGAATCCACCACTCGCCTACCCTTGAGCGAAATATAGCCTCGAACAATCACGCAATATCACACGACTTTGTTTGCTCTTTCAATTTTGACGACTTGTCTTGATGAAAGCTTTGTAGTCCTATTTATATGATCACCAAAACCCTAGCCCTTGCATCTCCTAAAATCTCTCCCTGCCATAAGAAAGATAATAGCAAGATTATCAAATAATATATTTAAAAATTAGTTAGGGCAACTTAATATTAAATATTATATAAAATATTATATTTAAAATTCAGTTAGGGCAACCTTATCTAAACAATATTATCAAGTATTATATTTAGAAAATCGGTTAGTAATGGTAATCATTATTAAAAATATCTTCTAACAACTAAGTTTCTAAAATACACAATATTCTAAAAACTTATTGAATTATCAGAATATTTCTAAGATATTCTGCCTGCCACGTCAGCACGCCCCTCGTGCAGTCTGCGGACCCGTCCACAGACGATTTTTACCAAATCTGGTTTTATTTCCAAATCTACATATTTCCTAATCTTGCATTGTCAAGGAATATTAGCTAAGTGTTTTCAACATCAAAACTGAGAACGTGTTAAGGACACGTCCGTGTAAGGAACACGTCCCCAAAAAATTCCCCCTTTTTGATGTTGACAAACACTTCTTCATTAGACAGGAAAAGTTCACAATGTAAACAGAAGTGTAAGCATTAGGCAGCATATGCATTATTCAGTTCTAAGAATAAATTCCTAAACTAAACATGCATCCCAAAAGTATTCAGAGTTACGCTAACTCCTATCCCAAATTGAACCCAGCAGTATTAATACGAATATCAATATCCCAACAGTATTAATATGAACACTCAATAACCCATTGTGAACAGA